>CAUJGJ010000444.1:2090000-2175000 GCA_963170055.1 Halisarca cf. caerulea
GGAAGACCTCCAACAAATACCTTTCTTGAGAATGTATTCAATGCAAATTTTACTCTTGACAAGATGCGCCCTTCATTTACAACAAAAGAGATAAATTACAAATAAGTTGAATAATGGTGAATTCTCATGAATAACCCACTGCATTTTGTATTTAGTGGAAATTTGGCAGATTAATGAGTGTGACATATCAATAGTTGATTTGGTCAACACACCATAAGGTGAGAATTCACTGCAAAGCTGCAAAGCATTATAGTTTTACATTTATATATTATACTGATCGAAGAAAACCAAGTGTGAAACAAGGTGACATGTATTAGATACCACTATAGTCCAGGTCCTACCATAGATGCTGGAGTATATGGTCCTACCCTGATGGTTTCATAAAGTTCTTGCCCATTAATTATAAAACAATACAATCCTGGGTAGTGAATTCCATTAAAACTTTCCATACATTTGACCATAGATACTAGAAGGCACCTACCCATTAAACAGTAGTTCAAATCAACTTAGTTTAGTTGTACAGCCAGTAAATGAGGAGGGGCGCCTTCTAAAGGGTGATCTGTGGCTTTGCCTACTGGAGGGGCTTCCTAGCTCAGAAGGTAGAACATCAGTGTACAAAGCTGAAGGTCACTGGTGCAGCGGAAGTCCATTTTTCTCATGACTCATGTTTTTCCCCACAGTAGGCTAGGCTAGGTTTGGTTGGTTAGGCAACTAGGCTAGGCTAGGTTTGGTTGCTCTAGACTTATTTGACCATTATGTCTGCTGCCGAGAGTGTAAGACCTCGAGCCTTTCCAGAGTAACTAGACTAGGCTAGGTTGCATGGGTTGTCCTAGACTTCTATGATCATTAGGTCTGTTAGGGAGGCACGAGGTGCATGGTTGGATGCCGCCCTTTCCTGGGTAACACTTTCCAAAACAATACAACCTTGCAATAAACATTCTCGTGGATTCTAAGGAGCAGAGAAACTCATTTGTATGAGCGTCTACTCACGTACTTGGGGCAGGCCAGCATTTAGCTGCGTGGATACAGTTGTTTACTTTCTTACAACGACTATCATCGTCATTTTCCTTATCTTGTAATGGAAACAGATAACCTAAACGAAGAGAATGAATGTAGTGTATATATGTACGTGAAATTTGTGAAGGTAAGAGACTTAATAGAGTCACATTTGTAATGCCCGTCTTACGTACTTGACTTTGTCACATGGAACTTTGCCAGTGATTCGTCGACACTAGCTTGGAAAGAAGATAGAGAAGCACTTTGTGGCGGTTCCATGGTCGTCACTTGTTCTTGACTGTTTTATCTCTAAAATTTGAATGAAGAGTGCCGTTGGTAACATAGCTAACTCTCTCACACACATTCGCTTCAGAGGAAACCAATGAAATAGCTTGAAGAAAAATTTCGCGCGCGAGCGGCGAACTGTGAACTGTTCGCGACGCTATGCCGCATGCATGGAAATCCCTCGGGAAATCCAGAAAAAATCCATAAGAAGGCTCAATAATATCCACTGTCTACAAGAACGTCACAAAATTAATGCAGTATGATGCAAAGCATAGTATTTTCTTCAAGTCATCAATTGTGTTTGTTGTGTATTTCAGCGTTCCCATGCATATGCAGTTAACTTGAGACCAGCAGTGGCTGACGGGATATCCCTGTTTGAAGTAATAATTTACTACTACTAGCTGAATCCCTTGAAATGGAAGGTTATCAGCTACTGCTCCCCATTCCTGAGTCTGAAGGCCTCCCCCACCGGATTCATACATATACATACTCTGGGACGAAGTATCAAGTGATGAGCCACAAGACTGGTACCTGTGTCAAGTCGTGGAATATTATGCCAATGGCCTCGCTAAGGTAAAACGTCTAAATTCATTTTCCACAGAAATCATCAGTTTGAAGTCAACACCATGGCACTTCACCCAGAAATTAGCCAAGAAGTTCCTCCCAACCGAAGCAGCACCTCCCAAATTTCCGCTCAAAAGGGTCAGAGAGCAAGCCCTACAGCCAAAGTCAATCACATCGTCCAGTCACAAAGTCAAGGCATTTGCAGACGAACTCACAGTCATTTCAAGATCACTATCAAGCCACCAAAAGGTCCTTGAAGCTACAGTCATCAAATGCAAGGACATGGACCTCCAAGTCCGACCTGACAAATGTGTTTACATCCTATATAATGGTAAGAAAGTGCTAGATGACTCATCAGTCCAACTTCCTTCAGGGAGTACCAACAGCATTCGTGCAGCACCAACTGAGTTCCTTGGTGGATATGTTGGCCACACTCACTCAGCAACTAGAAAAGCTGCCTCAATCCACCTCCTCGAATTCATCACAAAGGCCCTTGATGAAATTGACAAACAACCAATCCGAGGAGAATATATAAGTGCTGGATCCTAAAACACTACCTAGCACCATCACTGCACCTATATTCGGTGATTGACAACATCCCAGAAGAAACCATTAAGCAAATACAAGCAAAAGTAAATAAGATTGTCCAAAATGGCTTAACCTTCCAAGGTCAGCTACATTAGCTCCCTATACCACCCCACTGTGCTGGGCCTTCCATTCTTCCCCCATCTAAGACTGAAGGCTAAAGTTGATTACCTCCGTGCTATCACAACTTCCTCAGACCCATTGCTTTAGGAACTGGCTCAAAGATTTTCCACTCAGAATTTGCCCAGCTCGATCCCACCACCCTCTCTTGACCTACTCAAGTCTGCTAGAGAATCAATTAAAGATCTTCCACCTTCTAAACTTGCATTACAACTGGAGCAAGCAACCAGAAAGGTTACTGAAGCCCATCAAGTCACCCACTGGGATAAACATCTTGACACCCTCTCGGTCCAATCCCAATTTAAGGACATAGTTATCCTTGAGGGAGACTGCAAAATTTGGTCCAGGATTCAATCTGGCTTGTCAGCTGGCCAATTAAGCTTCTTGTTAAAAGCTGGAATTAACTGATTGTTTACCCACACCTCTAAACTTGAGCAGGTGGAGGATACAAACCGACCCGAAATGCCCCTTATGCTCTTGGCCACAACCAACCACAAAGCACATCATGAACAGATGTCCAACAGCCTTAAACCAAGGCAGATATACCTGGTGCCATGATTCAGTCCTGCAAACATTTACAAAGGCACTCGTCCCAGCTCTTAGTCTATTTGAGACCCTGTATGCAGACCTCCCAGGCCTCAGAGCCAGCAATAACCCACCAGCCACCATCCCAACAAGCCTCTCAACAACATCAGATCGGCCGGACCTTGTGCATGATTGTTTCTGGGGGTGATGTACATATTTTGGAGCTCACCATCCCGGCCAATACCATTGAAAACTTGAAAGAAGCAAGGCATCGCAAGCAAGCCAAATACCAGCCCCTGATTGGAGACCTCGAATCACATCCACGCACTAGGGAGGTATCGTACTACACCGTAGAAGTTGAATCACTTGGTCACTATCCGCCATCCGCCAAGCCCTACGTAAAGCCTGCCCATCCCTCTCAAAGAATGAGGCCAAGGACATTATGGCCCAAGCAGCCAAAGTGGCTGCAGGCTGCTCTTATTACATCTTTAGAGCCCGCCCGTCCAAAGACTGGGACAGCCACAAAACTCTATATACTTTGTCGTAGCTATCATTTACCAGTTCATGTATTTTCCATTAGAATTAAACTGCTACCTTATATCATTCATTATTACTCACATTGTTAATTTTACCATAAAAGGACTAGCTCCAAATGTCTTGCCAAGCCCATGTCACTCATGTTAGCTTGTGTCCGAGGCTGTATTATTAATTATATTATTGTCCTTGTACTATTATCTTGCAATTAATGCAATGTTTTCTCTTTGACAGAGTGTTGCAATAATTGGTACAAGAGAATTCAGTGGAATGGAGGATGGAAATGGGTTAAACTGCATGGATGCACAGTTTTGTGCCTAGTCACCATTTGTGAAGATTTGGGGCCAAGCAATTTCGAGTAGAATGACTCAGTAAAAAGTTTTGCAAAATCTGTGAATTGTTACAGGTTAAAGCTTTGGTTGGACCCTATAGGGTAAGGCGGGGTAACTCGGAACGCATGGGTAACTTGGAACGGCTGAGCAAAGACAGTGCCAATAGAAGCTACAGGCTCAAGTTTTGGTCAGTAATGTCTCCATGAATAGAGCATTCAGCAGTGGCAAGTATGGCTGGCCAGCTTAATCATAGCAAAAGATATAGGCCCTACTCCAAGTTACCCAGGTGTTCCAAGTTACCCCACATTACCCTAGCAAGCCGAAGGACTTTTGTCCATCACTCCACATATATACGGAGCTCCGTCTTCCCACTTGCCCCTACATCTGCCCACCCAAGGAATCCATTTCCTCACTGGTAAGAGTCTACCTCCCCACCTGCTCAGTCTATGTATATATAATATATATATACATGCCTACTGAAGGAGTCCTTTTTTCCACCAGTAGAGTCCATATCATCGTAAACCTGCCAAATCCATTTTAGTTGTTAACTTAGATTACTGACCCACCCATGCATGAAGAGAAATAATTGGATTTTGGGCATGTCTGATGTTGTAAAGAGCTATATATTCTCTGAGATGAAGGCCAAATAACTGACAGGCACATCGCTGCTACTCAAGCTCTTTTGTTGCAGAAGTTTGGTACTGATGGGGGTTTCAGTTTTTGGATCCCTTCTTAGTCAGAATAGTCATGACTTCAAACTGGTAAGAAGGCTGTGCAAATCCACCATGATTGGTTATCTCACTGGATTGCATTGAGCAATTTCAATGGATCAAGAGGCTGTTGTATTTTGACATCCAGTTATACTTGTCTTGTTCACTTCATTTAAGAACAGTTAGCTTCCATATATTATATAATCATAATTTATGCAACATACTAATAATTATAGCTTCTTGCTGTGGACAGGTCGATGACCTTCAGATTGTCTTAAGAATACAAAGATACTCTAACAAACATACAGAGCTGGGCTAAAGTATGACATGATCAGCTGTAGATGGAATACATGCATGTTAATGTATTTAGTAAGCTTAGTAATAATATAATAGGGCAAAGTACAGTAATTTGAAACACAGGGGTAATTTGGGACAGGGTCTTTACTTTTGCTATACAGTGGAATCTCCAAATAGAGGACACTTTGGGACACTCTTAAGCTTTTTGTCCTTTGTAAGGAGGTTGTCCTATTTGGGAGGCCCAAAATGTATTGGAACTATAGGGAGAAAATATCTTGGGACCTCCAGATGTGTTCATTGTAGAGAGATTGTCCTTACTTCAGTGAGTCCACTATATGATCAGAGATTCCACTATAGTTAAGTTGTATGGCCACACGTGCTATACTACTGAACTCCCAATTCACGGAGACAACAACTATGAGAATTAATAATGGTATGTATAGCTTTCAACTGATGTTGTGCGTTTGACCCACTGTCTTGAATTACTCCACCATTGATCCAAATTATACCCCGCTTTACCTTAACAATAGCACCAAAATACAATTATTATACCACAATTGCCAATTCAATGGCTAGGAGCAAAGAGATTGATGCAGCTATTGTAAAAGGCAAATATCGAAGTGAGTGGCACTTAATTTTCCTCCTCTCTATAAAAGTACAGTGGGTACATGACCCTGTTTGGTCCAGGGTATATATATACAGAATGGGAAAATTAATGATTTATGATGAATTAATTTCAAATTTATATATTTTCTACTGTACGTATTATCTATGCTCAAAGTACTGTAAAATAGCTGCTGAGAGTATGACATGCAGAGATGGATGATGCATATGCATATGGTTCAAACTACGTATAGTAAGTGGGTCAAGATTCAACATTATGCTGCAATAATTATATCTGCGGCTGTAGCACACGTGCTTATTTGAAAGTGGGTATTAATAAGTATCACAAGAATAGTGCAAGGTATATTCACTGAAATAATATGTGACAAACAATATAATAACTATAATGCATGATTCTGCTAGACTATGACTGTACATGAAAGACCTTACATGTTAGCAAACAATGAGGATAAAATTACATCCTGAATTTCAAAGTAACGTTGAAACCAATACAATAATTAACTAGAGGTGATATTGCAAGGTTGATTTTATTTTATATTATATTACTGCATGTAGTCTGAGCATGTAATTGAGAATGAATTTGGTACAATATGTGTAGATTTTCCCATTAATTGTACTTGTTATGAGATATGGATGGGGTTTCCACAGATATAATGTTAAGTGTTGAAATCAAAAGACTTTAAATTATACTGGGGCTGCTGCAGCTGTGTTTTTGTCTGGTTGTGTATTGTATGTCCAATTGAGCAGTGATAAAACTGAGAAAATTATATGTCAATTTTAGATACTTTGGCAATGTGTGTGTTTGTGTGTGTGTATGTGTGTGTGCGCGCGCGTGTGTGTGTACGTGTGCATGTGCGCACATATGTGTGTGGCTTTGCTGATTTATCCTTACCTTTATTAGCATTAAATTAGCCATTATGTAAATATGTATATTATATATATTATACATCATTCATTGTAATATTATGCATACTAAATGAAACAATAAATCATGCGAAGACATAAAATAAAGATTACATATATACAGCAATAAACCAAATAGAAATCTGATCAACAAGTAACCAATATATAGCTTCATACATATAGTTTCAAAATCTCATGTAAACCCAGTTATGACACGAAAATACATAAGAATTAGCCATTATGCACTGTTAACGTGTATTTGTGTGCACTGTGTATATTTTTTTATTTAAATGTTTTATTTAAATAAATAAATAAGTAATTGTTGTATGTGTTACAATTGGATATTAACCCATACACATTCATGCATTCATTATGGTTCCATCATACATCTATGATTTCTTAATTCAAGGTTTGCAAGTGCAATTCTGAATGATTGAATTAAAATGTACTCACAGTATAAAGCTACAAATTCAATCGCTAGCATCATTGTAACAAGTGAAAGTCAAGTGTGAGTTAAATAAGAGCTGTAGGAATATCTGTGATGGTGAGACGGAACTTAAGTGAGTCATTTTCCATGCAACTTCTGTAAATTGTTTCGAATCTATTGGGCATCCAGTAGTCTTCATTTTCATCATACAAGCTGAACAGAAGGATTCTTCTGGTATAATTGTGGGCCACACGCTTGCCATCTTCTGGTGTTAAATAACGTAGCGAAGCATGGTAGATAGTATCATCGACTCTTAAAAGATCACATTTGGCAGTAGCTGAAAAAGGCCAACTCAAGGAATCGTCAAATTCCCCACAATACATGTATAGAGAAATGTAATTGAAGTAGTTTGATCCAAAGTTAATTGCGACGGATATTTTGTAGCCATGATTATGGGTATAGAAGACTTTACTACTCCAGGTAGAACTGCCTTGGTCTTTCAAGTGCACAGATGGAACCACAAAGTCAAATGTTGCCATTTGCTCTGTTCCTGGAAGAAATACCTGAGACTGCACATCACTGAGGGACGATGAAGATGACATTGGTTGCAAACTGTGACCGCTTGAATCAGAAGCTGTACTATTGATAGCATGTACATCACAACTTGTTTTCCTACGGCTAATGTGTTTTAATTTCGTTCGAACTGATTCCAAAGAAATCTTTTGCTTCTTCTCCAGCAAATCTCCAGACAATGATTCACACTGATATAGTCCTTGGAATTTACAGCGGTGATGGATAACATTTTTAAGTGGCATGGAAATGCAGCTACTGCAGCCTTTCCCAGCATTTGGACAAAAAACCTGAATTTCCAATATCTTCCTATCCAGCAATGCATCTGTAACAAGGTCCACCTTCAAGTTGCAGCTAGGGCAAGTCAGACCATTTTTATAACATTCCTTACAGCAAATCTTCCCGCAACACTTAGCCTTTTGGACACTGGAAGGGAGATCCTTGCAGAACATACAAAGGTACTGCTGGTTTGCTGATGATGAGGAATTGTAAGGTCTACCCAAGTACCTTAAAATGATGAAACCTGACAAAGTACAAGTGAAAACTCATTATACTATAGTATCTAATATCAAAAATATGACACTTTACCACATTCAATGAAACATTATACGTATATATTGGGAAAATTATTGTATTTTGAAAAATCTAATGTAAAAGTATATGTAGATGATCAAGTGAAGACTGACAAATGCAGCTGCATGTGAAACATATTTGAAGTATTCAACTACATAATTATATTAAGTTAAACCACTGCTTAAATGGAAGTTAGTAATTACTATACACTTCAATTGTTATGTATAAAACATTGCAATGGACAGAAAGAAAAAAGGCACACTTTGTGGGCTACAGACAGTTACGGTGAGTTATCATCAATGATTTGGTAAAGTAATTCTCTTTAACATTATGGTTCTATAGAGTCATGAAAAGTTTGGTCTCGCATGGTATTGATTTGTCTGGTGTGAATATCAAAAACAAACTCCAGGCAACCATTGAGTTGAGGCAATATATGTATGCTAAGTTTGGGTTAGGGTTGATTGAAAACTACCCAGCTGAACCCAACTTATTGGTGAGACCAGATTTTGTCACAGTCTGGCTCACTAGACCATCCCTCCCCTAACCTGGCAGGTGGGAGCTTGTTGGGACGGTCTACCAAGCCAGACTAGATTTGTCATGACAGTTCTACAGTAAATAGGGTGCACATGCAAGCATTTGTTTGTATGCGATGTACATTGATACATGTTACTATGTACATTGATACATGTTACTATTACTATGCGATGTACATACATGTTACTATTCTATTCCATTACAAAGCATGGTATTCATACCCCTATAAGTGTATAATAATATATGGTGCATGGAGCCAGTGATCCACAAATTGATTACATTTGATATATAACCCACAACAGCAACCCATTAATACACACAAGTCATAACAATACTATAATATATATATATTTTCATAGTATATTTTCAGTTTAAATTTGTAGACATGTAAGTACACATGTATATACATACGTATTCAGTACATGTGTACTGCAAAGGCATACTTTTCGATATTTCCTGTACATGTATCAAACTTTTGCTTACCGCTTTGAAAGTGCGAAATGACAGATGCAACTGTAGTATCCAGATTCACCCAGCCCCACAGAAGGCAGTTTGTTGGCACTGTAGTACACTGAGTTTTGAAGTTCACTTTGTTGATGTTTATCACAAACTCTCCCTTCATAGTAAACCTGCAACCAACTGTATCACCTGCAGTGATGTGCATCAGCTTCAAAGCATTCTGAAAGTAATGCTCTTCGCCATCAAAACAAATGTTGTTCCAGCTGACAAACCAGAATTTTTGACTCAAGTACATTTCCTTCATGCTTTTCATTTTGCTCACTTCAGCAGGTGGCAATGATGTGAAACCAAAACTCTGTGATCAAGTTAACAAAATAGAAAAAAAAACAGTGCATAGTAAATATAATGCATGTCGATTCTTTCACAGGATTGTATGTAGGGTGACAACAATGTATTTCTCTTAGTCCAATTTGACTCATAATTAACAGAATACAAGGTATATGTAGTCCAATATATTCCTAGACTGGAAGAGTAAAATTAATTATTTATAATAGTACAGTACATATGTATGTATTTACAGTATATAAATAGGCAGCCAAAATTGAAGCTGGGTGAATTATCCTGAATTTGTATTGAGGAGTAAGTACTAGATACTACATGCCCGTGAGGGAGTAATGCATTTGCTGCACGAAATACGCTTGAATCGCTTGCAAAGCATTGAAGAGTAAGTGTGCAACTGAACATTCATTGAACATACTTTATTATAAAATTATTAACTGGATGATTGTTTTGAAAACAATTGTCATATTTGGACGTTGTTTAGAAAACAATTCCCATCATATTTCTCTATCAGACGACACTCTGGGGGAAATCCAAATCAAAACAATATAGGTATAGACAAAGAAATTTTCATCAATAATCTGAATAATCCACATTGTATATGTGATACTGTTTAAAGCCCATGAAGTATTGGATTATCATGCATACGTTATGGCCCAGTATTATTATTCATACAATTATTATTCCACGAATGGCTGTCCACCGGCTACACGAACAACAGACACACCCAGTATTATTATTCATACAATTGTTATTCCACAAATCGCTGTCCACTGGCTACACGAACAACAGACACACCCAGTATTATTATTCATACAATTATTATTCCACGAATCGCTGTCCACTGGCTACACGAACAACAGACACACCCAGTATTATTATTCATACAATTGTTATTCCACAAATCGCTGTCCACTGGCTACACGAACAACAGACACACACATATGTAAATGTTTGCTATTGTGCAGGATGGGAATTTCAATCCAGAAACTAAATTTTGTTATCCATGCAGAGGAAGGCTACATAATATTTACTATCATCACATTAGGAGAATCAGTATAGTGTAACCTTTAGAAGTGCTAAAAGGCAAATTTGGATAAGTTTTATCTTTGGACAGATATATAATGCATGTCACAATTTTTCATCAACAATCATTCAATTGTACAACGTTTCGCCAACTTGGACTTCATTAGGTACACACCGTGGCAACTAAAAACTGAAAAAAACTGATTGAACAATTTCTAAAAGGCAACGTTATCATCATACATTAGAAGAAATTTCATGAAACCTTAAGAGAAACATGAGTAAGTACATTGACAAATAAGAATGATGATTTTCTGCTGTATATATGGTATGATAAAAGCACTATCATAACAAAATGGCATTATATGTGACCTTATGTTGGCATCAATATAATCATTACTTCAGTATTAGGTCCACTGATATGAAATTATACCCTACAATCATTCTCTCCAAAAACAACATCGTGTGCATGGACGTTACGTATTATGTTAGTACTTTCTAACAGGAGCTGTCATGCCCTGCATCAGAGCCATGAGTGTAGTAATGACATTATTATATGTGCATTTCCTTGCATATCTACACAATGCAGTCAACTAAAACACAAAGGACAGAACAATAGGTAGGCAAAGTCCAGAGAATAGCAGCCAAACCTCCCTACTATGAACCCAGGATACAATAATCTCCCTAACATGACAAACTTAAATCTTAGAAGATTTACTGTATTGTATTAAAGTTACGTACTACCACTGGAGGGTGGCCGAGAGAGGTTAGTTTCGACTGTAGGCCTATACTGTCGGTATATCGACCGAGAACAACACACCACAAGCAGACTAACTATGGGTGGACCATAATGCCTCGTCTCCAGAATCTTCACTATGAAATCCGATTCGAGGGCTATCGGCTGATCAGAAAACACGAATCCATCCATGTCGCTAAATAGTAGGGCATCACTTAAACAAGCAATTAGACCAGATTCGTAAAGGGCAACACCATTTCCTCGACACTGGCTGAATTTATCGAACCCTTCCTTCTTTGAGGGTCTAACCGACATTTTGATAACGTTTCGACTGGTGTACAGCCCACAAACCTCGAACTATCCAAATTTATCAGCCACTGGCACGGAATACTATTACCACAATGTCTAATAAACATGAATTTCACAATTTTCAAGCGAATGACTCAAGTAGGAAAGAAATGTGTGAATAGCATATCAGGAAAGGCTGGCGTTGTATTGGTACGTTGAAACGTGTATAGGTATAGTGTTACCCCGCGTAATCTCACGTGCAAGTGGGAAAGATGGCGTCCCTTTCTGATCATCTTAACCTGCAGGTGGACCCTTCAGAGTGCTTATTATGTGCAGTTTCTTATTGCATTACGTTTGCTGTGTGTTTCAGACATTTGAAGATTTAAAGGTTGGTACTGACCACTTCGCTGATAAATTAAAGCCAAGAATTTCTCAGGTAGGATATCATTGTGTGCATGTTAGATCATGGATAATACAAACGTATGTATTATCTATGGTTAGATCGGGTTGAGTTTAATTAATATACATTGCCTGATGAAACCGTTGTGGTTAAAGCGTTGTATTCGAGGGTGCATTGACAGCTAAACCACTACAAGCAATACGATTTAACTTTAAGTATGTTTATAGTATCAATGTTGCAATAGCCTGCTGATAGTCTGATGGTTAAGTATGTACTTGTTAACACGTGCACATTTTTGAAATTGCTATGCATAAGTTGAAGAACATTGTGTTCCAACTCATAGGGCTTGGTAGGTGATCCGGAAAAGGAAAGTTTGAAAACCAAAGTCACTTCTTTGCAACATGAACTAGAGCAGGCACGGCAGCAAGCAAAACGAGACAAGGAATTGTATGCAGGTTAGATTTTATGACCTTAATGTGTAAAGAAGTTCTGTTTTTGTTTGGGAGTGAGCTATAAGTGCATACAGTAGTGGAATGATTGTAAGAAAATGGCAGTAAATGTACAGAACATTCATAGATGTTGTTCTTATAAGTTGACTGTCCAAACTCTCCGCTCACACAAAATGAATTTGTCAATACTTAGGGCAGTTGAGTAGGGGTTTCTGACTGCAGTATTCCAACTGATATTTAGAAATCTGTTTAGATTACAGTTGTAGAACTATCATTTGACCCTTGCTAGGACAATTGGCTGACAAGAATTGTTCAACCATTTCCTCCGGTATGTAATTTATCATACATGTAATAATGCAATGAAGTTCTGACTATCAAACCTTTTGACCTTGCTATTATGATTCCAGAATGTTGTTGATTGTGCAAAAATGGTACTTGTTGGTAGTAGTTCATGTCGGAGGCTCAAATCTCAGTGTCACTAGTGCTGATGAGTTTAGGTACTGTGAAGAGTTAGTGTGCCAAATGGCTGACCCTATTCAGTTTTGGTCAGTGGCGATGACCCGGCAGACTGCTATTTCTAGCCTGGGATTAAGAGTGTTCAGAAATGCAGTCTTGTGAAGGTGTTTCATTTGGATCTTTCAATTCTATGGATCATCATCAGCATTTTGATATCCGCCATATTTCCACAATGTGCCTGGAATACAGTGGTGATATGCATACGTACGTATGTAGTTTGTATGGTTATCAAAAGATTAACTAAATTTTTCTCATAATTGACTGATCTTTGTGATTGAAAGTAGTCTTCACTTTTCAGATTTACCTTTTTGTTAGTGTCTTCCTGATATTTTCTATGGTGCATTGATCATTCAACTTTGAGCTCTTCTTATCTGTCACAATTTTTCTTTTGCTCCAACACAGTTGTTGTTGTTTAGCTATTCATTTCTGTTTTTTGTCGGTATATTTTACCCTCTATTGTTCCAAAGGTTTGCAAAGTGATCCTCACATAGGAAATGGTAACTGTGCATCTGAACTCTGAAATTTCATTGCCGTATCTTAAACAAACAGTCACCAGGTGATATCTGAAACTAATACATCTTGGTGAATTTTAATCGTCTGATACTGAAGATAATTTGTAGAGGCTTTGAGTGGTTTCTTGTCATCCTGTTGCTGTATCAATTTCTATCAAGTAACGAAACTGCTTTCATGGTCGTAGTACAATACTTTAAGAACCAAGCAACATCACTGCGGAGTGCTTCATTTGTGTGCCATGTTCCTTTTTGTTTTCCTATTTATTGTGGGTAAAGCAGCATATCTCACAGCCTCATGGAAGTAGACCTCTTCTTGGTGCTGAGATTGGGCTGGATACACAATAATCATATTCATAAGTATTGTCCAACAATAATGGACCACAATAGATGTTAAAACAGCTAAATTTCAGTTTCTCAAAGCCGCAAAGTGAATCAGAATGATGCAATGTTGTTTTCTAAGGTATTCTGTACAAAACATACCTTCCTGTATAATTATTATTTATGCAATACAGTAAAACCTCCATCCAAAATGCAGAAACCTCCTTAAGCAGGACACCATTATTCTGTCCTGTTTGAAGTCCCTCACTTTGACATGTGTACAGTTAAATCCTCCAAAATAAGGACACCTCCATAAACAGGACAGCTTACTGTAGTCCCAGTGGTGTCCTTATTACAAGGTTTCACTGTATTTATATTCTGAAAATTGCTGTGATAAACCTAATGACACTCTAGGTGTACATACGTAGATAGATGCTGTAGCAGATAGAAAGTATGAATTCCTTTTTTTAATGAGAATCCTATAATTTTTTGGTCCTCTTCTGTACTACTCATTTCTATTTTGATTGTATTGTAGGACCTTAAAAAGTCAATGTTCTGTGTTTGTGCATTTTATATTGCTTCCCAAGGGATTCATTCTGATTCTATGTATGTGCTTATGTACGTACGTAGGTATGAGTGTTGGTGGAGACAAAGTGGCTAAGAAAATTGTAGACCTTTCAAAGCGCAACAGAGAATTGGGAGCAGAATTGATAAGACTGAAGCAGACAATTGGAGACCTCCAAAGCAAGATCACGGTCTATGAAGTACGTACATACGCATGCAAACATGATTTTTATGCTACGGTATGTATTTTCCTACATACTGTACGTATGTATATGTATGGTACATACAAATGTATGTGCTTGACACACTGTACATACGTATATGAGGTCAGGTGCTTAACCTGAAAAATCTCACAAAAAGGTTCAAGTATACGTAGTTGTAGAAATTCTTCAACATGCTAGATCGATTTGAATATGTTTTATCATATGTATGTACGTACATATATGGATTTATCTTTGGACAGATAACGGTGTGACAATTTTTCATCAAATTATTACTCAATTCTGCAATGTATTACCCACTTGGGCTTCTTCACGTGCATGATAGCTAGAGACTAAAAGCTAAACAGATTGAACAATGTAATTCTACTCACTCACTCACTTACATTGTTCAATCAGTTTGATTTTTATCTTTTAATTGTGTTTACCTAACCAAGCTCAAGTGAGTGAAACACTGTACAGTTGAATAATTGTTTGATGAAAATTGTGACATGCATGATCTGTCCAAAGATAATTGACACATATCTAAAAATAGGCCAGATCTTCATTGTCTGTAAGATGGCTTGGCACTTCAGCTTGAGCTGTCCCATGCAGGTTTTCTGTTGTCTAGACACTATGAAACTGGGCTTTCTGTGCTGCACTAGTACGTAGGTGTCGGATGTGATGTCAGGCACATTGTATTTTGGTCTCTTTTCACTTTCTTGTCAAGCTAATCCCTGAATTTGATTGCTGTTTGACTCGGACATTCACATACTTTGTGATTTGGTACTGTTACTCAAGTCCTTATGTACTGGTCTCGTAGGAAAAGGACAAGGCTTTCGTGGCATCACATAGTGAAGAATCATCCTCCAAGCCACATGAAGTAGTACAAGTGGAACAGGAGTCAAAGGTTTGTGATTGCACAGAGTTTCTTTGAGGAGGTGGAGCATTTGCCCCATTTGGAAAAGTTTTGCCCTGCCTTGAATATATACGTGTGTATATGTATGTGCATATATTCTATACAGTATGTGATGTCATATTTCATGAACAGCAAGGCTGCCTGATGGCTCCCCCCTTGTTTTTTGTCATCTACACTTCCCTCCTGTGATTCTTCTTGTGCCATGTGGCAATTGATGATAGGTGATTGTCTTTGTGCATAAAATGTGTATCCAGTAAGTGTGATTATGCCAGTAATACTAGGAAGGACTGAGTCCACTGCAGAGCATTTTAGAGCAATTTAGAGCAGTTTCAAAATTGGAGCCAGAGTGGCTGTCACTTATCGTACAGTTGTAATTTCCATTGGACTTGTGTCCTTTCGTATGTACCTTTTTCTGTTTGAGATTGGCAAACCTATACATGTACGCATGCATAACTGCTAGTGTTTCAGATCTTTGATAAGTGCCTGGTGGTTGTTTAATATACGTAGTACTTTTCTGGATTATTGAATATGTTATTCTCTATTTACTCACATCCAATTACTTTCATTGACTGCCTGCTAGTCAGGAATGCTCTATTACTTGCCTTTTTCTGTCTTTTTGTAGCATTCTAAGCGCATGAATGATGTGTCCTCTTTGAAAGTGAAATTGTCAAGTGCTCGAAATCAGATTGAACTCCTAAAGCAAGAGCTAGCAGTGTCTCATAAGGTGTATATGTATGTACGTATGCTTTGTGGCTTCTTAACTTCTCAGATGCAAATCATGTCGTTCAAATCATTTGCATTTGTGGATGTTGGCTTATGTACGTACGTAGGTGCATAGGTGTAGTGGTAAGCGTGAGTACGTATATACAATGAGGATGCTAATGTACAGTACATAGGTAGTCTATCTATGTACGTATGTACGTATGTACATGCAGGATTGGCTACTCAACACTCTTCATTTTTTTCTGATCTTGTGTACATAATGTTGTACGTACATGTACATATGTATGTATGTAGCACACCAGCAGTTCGATACTCTGTCTGTAGTGTCATATTGTACTAGTAATAGGGTTTAGCTATTCCATGGAAGTATGCTGTATGTATGTCTTGCAATGCCTCTCTGTGCAATTTTAGCTTACATACGTACATATACAGTAAACGGGACATTGCTCATTTTGTTTCTGGACTGAGTTTTTGGCGACTCAATATTTTTTTACTTTCACTGGAAGTGTCCATGTTGTCTGTAGTGACGTCAGGGTTAGGTGCAAAGATAACTACATATTTTCAAGCGATTCCAGTTTCCAGCGCTGTAGGTGGCCAACTAGTTTTTTAAACCCGAATCGCTTATTTGATTGCTTTGTTTCCTTGCACCATAATTGTGTTTAGCACGCATAGGACACATCCTTGATTGGCATGCCTCACTAGACAGTACAGGTGTCTTTCTGTGTGATGGGGGGGCTAGGAGAAGGGGATTCTAAGGGACTCCTTCCTCTGGAAATGTTTTGCCCCCTTGTACGTATGTAAGTGATGTTAGTATCTCATCATGATAGGACTGCCTTCCCCATCTTACAGCATATTATCTACAGTTTGTCCCTTAGAATTTTTCCTGGAAGACGCACTGCAGGGTTTTTTCTTGGGGGGGAAGAGGGGAATCCTGGGTATGGTTCCCCCCTAAGCAGAAGGGTTCCCCCCCCCCCCATCCCCAAATAAAATTATGCTGCCTTTATTTTTGTGAAGGAACACTGACATAAAAATTGATCATGAATCCATTCATAAAGGGTAGAATTTGCCAAAAAATGCTTATAAAATCATTACTAGCTTGTATTAATCAATCTTGAGTCCATTGGTAAGTATATTTATTAAGCAATCATATTGAACGCATGTGTCAGAATTTAAGATTCTAATGTAAATTGCACATTGCACATGCGTAGCTATATGCTCCAAACAGCAGGCATAAGCATTCAAGCTATGATGTATTCACAAACAAGTACTTACGTATATTTGCACATGTGCTGGGTTTCTCTTATTGGGAGGGGGGACAAGGTCCCTTGATTTTTTATCCTAGCTATAACACACATGCACAATTGCAACAGACTGATCTACGCATGTAGTGTATTCAGAAACAGCTTCAGTGGCATAAAACAGCCTCATTTATCACGTTATGAGGCATAAAAACTATTTTCCTGGGGGAGCATACCCCCAGACCCCCTAGCTTAGACCACTATCATTCCACACACATACGTATCTGCCCCTCATTACACCACTATACGTACTTTGCCATTGCCCTCTTTTGATCGATCATCATTCTGAAAGAAACCCTGATTTACATGTTGCATGCATGACTGTCATATATATGTATAACTTGTAGAAGGTACTGTACATACTGTATGTAGTTCCTAATCTGTATGCTTTATTCATGATTGCTCATAGGTTCTTGCTAAGGAGGTGGGTGAAGGTTTTACTGTCAACGAGCTACTGGCTGGTACATCAGGATGGAGGGGCAGGGCACAGCAGATAACAGTTCTTCAGAATAAGGTGAACACAATATCTCATTAAGTTACGTACGTACATTTCATGAATGGAGATTAGTTTTCATAAATTCTGTTTCACGACAATGGATAATTTTGCCCATCTTTTGCATCAAAGTATATTTGTGTCAACTTCCCTAGGGAGTACATACGTATGTATGTACATACACTAGAACCTCACAAATAAGACCACCCTCGGGACTGGTACAACTGGTCTTAATTGTGAGGTGGTCTTATTTCTGAAAGTGCTAGACAACCTCTCTCAAATGGCATCACTTTTCAGCAAGTCCCTCCGTGGAGTCAGGATGCACATGAAAGGCAATCAAATTGTAGAGAAACTGCATCAATCTCCCTCCTTCACCACGACATAGTTGCTTAACTATTAGGATCATGAATATGTGACTACATGTTCAATATCTCCAATTGTTGGAGTCCTTTTGGAGCCTGAAAAAATCCAAAAACATTGGTAGACTAATGCAAAAGTGGTCTTAATTGTGAGGTTCTGATATCAAAAGGAAGAATTGTGGTCTTTATTCTGAAACTGTATTCTGTGTAAGAGTATAGGAAAAATTCTGCACCGCAACAACGTGGTCTTAATTCTGAGGTGGTTCAAATTCCGAGGTGGTCATATTGTGGGGTTCTACTGTATGTACGCATGTAGTTATTACTATTTTATAACAACATATTATAGTATAATATATGAATGTATGGAAGACTTAGCCTTCATTGTTCCACCTGTTGCTTGAGGGGGTGGGGGGAGGGAATGTGGTGGACCAAGCAGGTCTTACTTGACACTTCTGTTAATATGTAGATTTACATTTGCTATGATAATTTGAATTAGAAGATACTCTTAATAGACTGATGTACGTATATACCTACACAAGGTAGAATGGCTGAGATTTGCATAGTGTCGGTATGGAGGGAAAAGCCCTATTGAATTGACGCAGCTACCTTGAAGTGCCACTAGTTTAGTGAATGTTTTTCATGTTAGTCCAGTATTCTCCCCTGAAGTACAAGGCATATTATGTTCCACATTACCACCTTTATGGCAATGTGCATTTGTACGTGCACAGTAAGGCAGTGTACTACTTACTTTGACAATACTTCAAGGTAACCAACAGCATCAATTGTACAAGGACTTTAATTGGCCAATAACATATGTACAACATGTGTTTTGAGTACATTACATACCAATAATGCAAAAGGTGGGTATTTTGGGTCTACATACCTCAAGATGCATACAATGTATTTTACAAGCTGTTTGCTGAGTGGAACCAGGAGGGATTGATTTCAAAGAGATCACCTATCCATTTGGTCATACACACATGCACATGCACACACACACACACACACACACACACACACACACACACACACACACACACACACACACACACACAACACACACTACATATTTCAATGAAGTGGAAGGATCTACATGCAGTACATATGTATGTACATTCAAATGTAGTGTGCATTGGATTTTTTTGTAAATCTGCTACAGGTTTCTGAACTCAAGAAGCAGTTGAAGGGTGTAGATGGGTCATCTCATGAACCTTTGTCCACTGGACTTGCTGTAAAGGAGAAAGTCAGAATCAAAGAATTAGAACAAAAGAGAAGAAATGAGTTAGAAGTTAGTGGATTTTGATTGACAGTACAATCTTCTGTCACAGACTTTTGAAAGACTGAACTGTACAAACTGTCATTGTATCAACACATGTATTGTAATGAGTATAGCAGTTTGTTGTGTTTACTGGTGTTACTGCTATTACTAAGTACTTATAGTAGGGATGATTAAGGGTATTTGTAGTGGTTGAGAAGATGAGAGTAATTTGATCTGTGTTTGTATCTTATTTACTGGTCTGCTTCTGTGGATTTGTGTGATAGCTGAGTGGTTTACCTGAACTGGGCTGTGGTGATGATAGAAAGAGAGTGGTCAGATAATGCCTATGTAGCAAGTTGCTAAGTTTTGTGTGGAACCTTACTCTTTGTAGAAGGTGCATGTGTGCATTTATTATGTACGTACGTACTGTACACACGTACATCCACAGTTTTGTTTGTTCCTTAATCAGACATTTGGGGTTGTCTGAAGCTGAAGAGTTTTAAGAAAAGAATTCTATTGAACAAAATTCTGATTGCTGAGTTCTTCATTGTGTAGGAGAAGAGTGCTGAGTTGGATGCTTTGAGGATAAAACATACTGAGGTGCTCAAGCAGATAGCAGCCCTTAAAGCCAGGAATCGCACTTTGTCCTCCCAAGTGAAATCTAGTACAAAATCTGTCTCCGCGACTGACAGTCACCCACCTAGTCGAGAGGTCCGACCTTGTCTCAATTGTGCTTCTGCGAAGGCTGTGTATGAGAGGGAAATGACTAGAAAAGATAAAGAAGTTCATGCTCTCAAGCAAGAGTTGAAGTAATATCTGTATTGTCATAATTGTACAATAGTCTATCAATGCTGTGTGTATATACCTACATATGTACGTACGTATTGTTTTGATTGATGGTTTAGAGTTTACAAAACGAAGGCAAAGTCTCAGCCTGAAGAGTTCAGAATCCATTCAGCACCAGGTCTGACATTCCTAAACACAGTCACAGGATTAACCTCCAAACATGCTGCTCATGGCTTACCTGTTACTAAGCATAGGTAAGTACGTGCATACATACTTTATGTACGTATGTACATACGCATGTGCCTTGTCCTAATGTGTTGTGTTTATTCTATATACATACCTACATACATATGTATATTGTCTGTACATATGTTTACTGGTTTAACCTCATGTCCTGTACGTGGCTGTTGTTGGTTACTGAATTGCAGTTTAGAGGTGTATGTACGTATGTGTGTAGTTGTAAATTTATGCCTATGATGACTAGAGATTGTTTTGTTATGTTTTGCTAGAAGTTGGTGAATATTCTTAAGTACATAGTGGAGACTACCTTTCTGTGTAGATGTAGCATTGCCACTCCCTCATTGCCATACCACATGCTTCGATGTATGTGGTGCATACATACTGTACATGCCTGCACATTTAGTGCAGTATACTGTGGGAGGGGGGGGGGTGGTATTTTTGTAGTTACTACTGAGATATCTCTGCTTTTCTGTTCTGGACTAACAACTTGACTGTGATTTTGTATGTATGTAAGTACGTACGCATGCATTTAGGGTAAAGCGATTGTCTTCTTATCTACGTATAGTTGAGATATTATTTGTACATAGAGGATGGCAAAACTTGGGCAACAGCATATTCACGTACATGCATGTACAGCACTTTAGTTATTCCATCTGCTTTCTGTAGTGTGTCAGACTCAGTGGATGTGGCTGAGTGGTCTACTAGAGCTCGAGTTTCTGAAGTGGAGAAGGACAAACTTTTGGAAATGGTTTCTTTGCTCCAGCAAAGGTACTCCAATGTGTACCAGTGCTGTACTGAAAGAGGGTTGTGCTCAGACATGTATGTATTTGCAGTGTACATACTAATCTAACTCATACTGATACAAATCTACCTCTGCATGTATGTATATACATGCAGGGGTGGATCCCAAGCAGATATTATTATTGGGTACTACTACTTATTATAATGAAACATGCATACATTTTCACTTACAACTTAGCTGTTGGCCTTCCTTGACAATCTGTCACATATTTGGTCATTTTAAGTAAGATTTAACTGGCTAGAATGAACTGAATGATCTTTTTTGCACCATGACTGCCATTCTCTTTCGTTATTGCTCAATGACTGAAAACTTCTAGAGTATTCAAAAGTTTTAGTCTATGGCAGTCAGTTGTACTTTATCTTTCTTGTGTTGTGTGAACTTGCTTTACTTATGTTTATGTACATATGTACATATTATGTTCATAAACATACATGTACACAGTAGATGAAATTAACTTATCTCATTCACTTTGGAGATGTAAATGTTGGCTTACTGCATATATTCCTGCAGTCTGTAGGGGGAGAGGGTTTTACTGTATAAACATGCGTAAACTAAGATATCATACCCTCTCCCCCATCTGATCTACCTTGGTCCACCACAGACAAGAACATAAGTGCAGCAGTGTGGCTAGTACTTTGTGCTCTTGGTTAGTTGGTCTTCCATTCGTAGATTGGATAGACTGTTGAGTGTTGTTCCTGTTTTTTTTTACTCAAAATAGTTATGTTTTGTGTTGTACATGTGTTATTTGAATAGTGCAACGTATCTAGGCATTACACCTATCCTATTTGTAACTACATAGTACATACATATGTGTAAGGCATGTACATACGTATGTATGCTAAGTAATGGCTATTGGTGAATTGGGCTTTGCTTGTAACATGGTTTTTCTAATGGGCGATAGATGATGAAAGTAAGAGTATTTATGGTATTTTGTAGTGTGTACTGTATCACGCTATTTTCTGTTTCTATTCATGTTTACATGGTTACCTAGTTCGCATTTTTACAACTGAAAACTAATTGGACATACCAGAGATGGTGTGTGTTAACAGAACTGAGAGTAATTACAATCATGTTTTACTTTCCTTGGATCTCTCCGTATAGATGTTTTGTTTTGAGATCTATTCTCCTGTCTCTTGTACTGTACTGTTAACTTTATAAAAAAGGTTAAAGTGAGTATTTTCAATATCTTCTGTTCGTCTTCTCAATCTTAATACAGTAGCTGACATAATGTGTATCAATGGGGTCCAATGTTGCATGCCATCTACAAGTAACTTGATAGTGTGCTCCACTACTTTAAATGTGGCATACTCACATGTTACAGTGCATGAAGTGAGTTGAGTTTTATCGCAAATAAATGCATGTACCATTGTATGCATAGTATAGTGAGAATAGGATGGAGTGGAGGGAAGTGTTCCAGCAGAGTGTACTGCAAAGACAAAGTGTTGTTAGTATAATTGCACTTCACAGCTAAAACTCAGTGAACAAATACTGTCCCTATTGTGAATGGTTTTACTGACCATACTATACCATAGTGAGTCATTTTTATACGTACTTTATTAGTATAGCTGTGATACAAACTTTTCACACTGGTGCATGAATTGTGGTACATATGTACTTCTGGGTCTGTTTATAACTATGCACATCATGACATGTATTGGATACTGTACATACTTTCTAAGCCTAACTCTCTATAATCTGAATATCTCCTTAAACTGGATTCAGTTCAAAGTTCCGTTTATTACATTTGCTTTGTGTACATATGGCTGAAAGAGATCACTAATCTGCTCACCCTGTGAATGGACTGGTTTAGACATGTTTCACTTCATAGTTTGTGCATATGATTTGTTTGTGTTCAGATTGGATGAGGCTGTTTCTAGACTTTCAGAACTCTCTGTAGCAAGACCAAAAGTATCTGGAAATACTAAAATGTCTGGTCTTAAGATGGATGGTGATGCAGAATTGGTGGAAAGGTGAGTACTTCGTGGCCTGCTACCATGCTAAGATTAACAATTGCTGAGCTCTTAATGAGTATCTATTTCTATTGGTACTGAATGAAGCTAATTATTAATGTTCTTTGTTTTGAATTGAATGGTAGGAAAATGTTCTGATATTCCTGAAGTCCTTGGAAGAATTTAATCATAGGAAAGCTGCTATTTTACAGTGTGCATTTCTGAATGTTTTGCCTTAAATGCTAGTTACAGTAAAACCTCTCTAATCTACCCCCCTGTAATCAGCCAAACCCACTAATCCGCCAACCCTACTAATCCGCCCTAGTCTCCAAAAAAGAATTATATGCCTGTACTGTGTTCAAACCTTGTTAATCCGCCAACCTCACTAATCCACCGCAAGATTGGTATTCCCAATTGTGGTGGATTAGAGAGGTTTCACTGTACTCACCTACAGTAGGTGTAGGCCTGGGGTCATAGGAATGTACAGGTACCCTCAATGTACCCCGATGTACATGGGATTGTGCTTACCTACGTAGCTGTGCTTTGAAAGTATATTGAAAATGTTTGTGTTTTGTGTTTATATACTCTGCTACCAGGGTATCCATGAAATTGTACTCCATAAACAGCGCTTAAGTGAGAGGCTGCTTGGTCTCTTAGAACAGCTACGTACTGTATATTGCAGATGTTACTATTTCAAGTAGTCTATTTTAGTAGAGGATCCATTGTCATCCTGATTATGCTGCTTTCTTCATTTTGTGTCTTATGTGCCCAGCGTAATCAGACAGTATTGACAAAGGACGCCTGGCATTATCTGACAATATTGACAAAGGATGCTTAGTGTAATCGACAGTATTGACAAAGGATGCTTAGTGTAATCAGACAATGTTGATCGACAAAGGATACTTGTGTAAAACCATTTCGAATGGTAAAATGATTTAGGATTAACACAGGACAATGCAAAAAGGTTTTATCAAGGAAACATCCTCCAAACCATCCCTAACCCTTTGCTTGCCTAGCCTGTGCCTGTTAGTAATTTACTCTTGTTCCAAGTATTCTTGGAGGATGCTTTTTGCACAGTCCTGTGTCAATCTGACAATCTGACATCCTTTTACCATTTTTAAATATTTTTTAATCTAATTTAATTTAGTAATTTATAACTTATTTTGGAGCAACTTCCTTTTTAGGCTTCATATTCAAATGGATGAAAATCAAGCTCTTAAGGAAACTTTATCTCAGTACCAGTCATCCAAAGCACAAGATATAAAATTGTTAACTGAATTGTTTAAGCAATCAAGACTTCAGTTTTCTCAAACCATTAAAGAACTTAAATCTAAGTTAGTTGAATAGCCTTGTTTTTATATTTGTTTATAGCATTTATTGCATACAAATGCACGAATCTGTGCACGTGTATCTCCATCTGTGGTCATTTGATCCATACAAGTGAGATCCTGGGCTGGGAAGGGGGATACAGTGGCAGGCCTGTACCCCTGTAGCTTACTGAGGATAGAATGTTAAAGTACTCTGCCCCTATACTAGGTTTTTGGACAGAATTTTTGCTGTTCCTAGCTGATCTGAAACAATAATGTCCTCCTAAACCACAATTAACCTTGATGTGCATGACTTGATTATATTGATTTGCAGTTAAGTCTATATATTTTGATAACCATTCATTTAGCCAACACCAATTTTCGAAGTGAATATAAAGCTACAGTATATATATATATACGTACATATAGGCCTATTCATTATTTATACTTCAGAATCTATAGATTTCGAATAAGTGTTTTATGATATACTTATGGACAGGCTGTAAAGTTATGAAATTCAATTAACGAACAACTGATAATTTAATTATATTCAGTACAACTATATATACTTATATCGTACTATTACTATTATTACAGCTAAATATAATAATATAAATGTAAACTCTTAGACTAACAGTTGCTCTCAAACTTGATGTGCATGTTCAGCTAGTTATCCTTGCCACTGGTCAGTTCAGGTAGCTTGACACTCAGTAGAGCATAGCATCTGCTACATCCTGCATGTTGAGGACAAGAGTATACAACAGGCATGGCGTTAGAACAACCATAAAATTATAATATATAGTATAGATTAAGTGTATCAAAGAAGTAATTTGAGTTAAATATTTGTATGGAGACTGTCACCTATGTATGCATTCAAATTACTTAATTAGTTTCAAAATTATATATATATATATATATATATATAAGATATTTGAAAAATAGAAGCACAAGATAACACTGATCCATCTGAGCTTTAAGTAGGCATTGTTTTACAACCTATAACTATAGTTTATCATTTAATTGAAAACATGTACAATTGTTATAGAGGGGCCAGTACCCTGTAGCTTACTGAGGATGGAATGTTCAGGTACTCTGCCCCTGTACATGTAAGCTAGGTTTGGACAGAATTTTTGCTGTTCCTAGCTGTTCTGAAACAATCAATAATGTACTGTTCTTGTTCAATAATTATAATTATTCGCATGCACTTAGACTTCTGGAAGTGTACACTAATCATTATCAACATATTATAGGTAATAGATAGAAATGTACTAACCACGAAAATCTGAGACGAAACATCGCTGTTTTGCCAATGTGCTATAAGGCCTTTTCTGGGAATTCCACCCTTCATCAGTAGCACTGGGCAGAGCAGTAACGGATGTTCCTTGGAAACCTCCCATCACGGGATTGGTCAAGGAAAATCCGAAACCGCTAGATGGTATTAAACAGACACCCTCACCAAATGCCCAGATTAACGCCAAGTACCGGTTTGTTAGCAGGTCCAAAGTATCAGCAAAGGGTGTAGTTGTGCTTTGACCATATTATAAAAAGCACCATCACGGTGGCAAAAAAATTCTCACAGTAAGAAGAGAGGACTTCAACGCGTAAAGACGCGACTATTCTAAAATTCTGTTCTTAACTTCTGAAAAAGCTTTCCTTGACCAATCCTGTGATGGGAGGTTTCCAAGGAACATCCGTTACTGCTCTGCCCAGTGCTACTGATGAAGGGTGGAATTCCCAGAAAAGGCCTTATAGCACATTGGCAAAACAGCGATGTTTCGTCTCAGATTTTCGTGGTTAGTACATTTCTATCTACCCTAGTTTTAGTTGGAGCTTTTTCAGAAGTTAAGAACAGAATTTTAGAATAGTCGCGTCTACGCGTTGAAGTCCTCTCTTCTTACTGTGAGAATTTTTTTTGCCACCGTGATGGTGCTTTTTATAGTATGGTCAAAGCACAACTACACCCTTTGCTGATATTATAGGTAATATTGCATGGTTTGAACATTCTTGTTTTAACCCCGGCCCCATATAACAGTATATAACGTTACATATGGCCAGATTCGATTAGCTCAGAATTGATAGACATATATTATGTATAAAAGAATTTGATGAATTTAAAGGAGAATGTGCTATAACTATATACTTACTATACTTACTATATAGTCCCTTTACGTAACTGCTGTCGGATCTTGTAAGCATGCTGGTACTTGTTCAAATGTACTTGGTTCACTTTAGAGCATTTCTTTCAAGAGATATAGGTTTGCCACATTTTGTACCGGCAGCTGTATTATTTATAGTAGTTATTATTTTTTTCTACTGGTAAGTAGAAAGTTTTCAACTCGACTAGATTTCATTTACTTGCAATTTAAGGCATATTTATACCTACACAGGCTACTGTGTATGATGTGTATGCAAATAGTGATTGGCATTTGAGTTGAAATGTGGTCTATTTAATTTATATATTGGTTAGAACCTGAAAGTTTTTACCAAAAATAAATGATCAGGGCCAACAGAACACCCCATGTCATAAAGAAAGTAATCAATGTTATCTATGGGAATATTATGTATGCATGCATGGGCAATGTTATTGACAAAGTCCTGTCCTAAACTATGCTAAAAACAGATTTCATATAATGGATGACTGAGGTGAGCTCCCGCATGATAATAGAACAATGAACCTGGCCTCCAATAAAAGGAAAGTATGTCTACATTACTTATTTCTTTGCCTAAGAAGGCTCTGAGCCCTCTCTGAGCCACAAACCACTGTGACAATGAGTGCTCTTTATTACCAATCATTTTTTGCTCAGCCTACATATTCTCGGAGAAGCATTCGTTAATAGACATGTACGTCAAAAATGTCATAATTATTTAGAGCACTAGCCATGCACTTGTATTCATCTGCGCATTTGCAAGTAATCTGCATTGTTTCCCCACAGAAATGAATCTGATATGGGACTGATTTGAAGCACATTTTACTAGAAAAGCAATCAGTGCATGTGCAACTTTGACTTGCCTCCCCTCTGTGACGGAATTAGTAAATTTTGCTAATTTAAAGCTGTTCAGTAAAATTATACATTCAGTGTGAAACCCCTCTATTCTGGACCCTCCGAGATCAAACCAATGCATCCTGATTGACAAGATTCATGTCCTTAATTCAAAGGTCCATATTCAATCAGTACAACTATTTCTTCACAAGCATGCACAGTAATGTTGTGCGATTAAATCGATTATTAGATTGATCGATCTGTGACAAGTTGTAGTCGTCGCAATCGATTGCCATGAGAAATCGACAATTGCTTGAACAAATTTTAAAAATAGCATAGGTCATGAATAAAAATATAGAACAACTGACGCTGAGCATGTGCAGTTAGATAGTGCTGAGATTGAGTGTAGAAAATGGCTAAAGAACCTGAGGACCTGCTAGCAATAGCTAATTTAAAGCCTATCAAGAACAACACTAGTGACATTATCACTGCTAAGAGAACACTTCTAGACACTGAAAATGCATCCATCTTCTTCAACATATCTTAATTTGATACTGTGTTTTTAGGCTTTTAGCTAATATCTTTTTAGTTTGATCACCTACAGCTTTTAGGCTGATTAATCGAAGCATTGTGATTACTTTCAATGTTGATTAGTAGTAATCAGCAATGCTGATTTTTTCATTAATCGCACAACACTAATGCACAGATACCTGGTCTGGCAAAGAAACATGGCCATTATGACATCATGTAATTCTTTGGACAGCTGTATCGTTATTACTCACAAGAAATGATGCTTTATTTGCTACAGTAAAAAGGGGTGGAGACAAGAAGTCACAATTAAATAAGGGCATACAAACATATTCTACATACGTAGGCAAAGCTTCAAAGAAAATCACCTTCTCCTTTTTAAAATTTTATGGACCGAGGTGTTGTATAATTTGATTATTTCCGCATGCCTTCAGACCACTACTTGCTACCTTCAACTTGCAAGTGATCATTTCAAGGTGTACCATATTTCCAGGTAGGATTGGATGTTTTGGAAATATTTGCTTCAGGTGGACAGAAATTTTCACAATTTGAGTATTAAATTTTGTTGATTGCATGGTCGCTGTTAAAAAGTCACCATTTTGATAATTGTAACAGTACAATTCCTACAACTGAAGTTGTATATATTCTTTGTGCATACCAAAAAGACTTCTGATGTAACCTGCATGGCTGTTCTTGTACTGCAAATGGAGATAACTGTACTTGCTCTAGTCTAAGAAAAATGCTGATAATCGATCACGATATACTGAGTATTCGATATATTGACTATTTACAATTATTGTAATTATCATATTGTTGGTTTTGGATTGATATTAATATTGACTACTAATATTGTCCAGGGCTACATCAATTTGTGTGAGTAATAACGACATACAGCTGTCCAAAGAATTACTGCATGATGTCACAATGGCCATGCTTCTTTACTAGACTAATTGCAAGGCTTACTACACTGCTACACTCTTATATATAGGTAACAGTCTAATTAGACAAACTCACATGTTCTTCTTGTTCCTTCTTCCAGTGGTTTTTGGTTCTGCATGTTTCCAGCTCAGCATTGAGGAGTGCAGTGGTCTCATCCATCGATTTAGTAGTGTGGTGTGGGTTGGCCTTCCTCAGTCTAGCCAAACGGCAACCTAACATGATGACAAAATACCAAATGACATGGTTATTGTGAAAGGCAATGAAAATGGCACCAATTGTACTGTTAGTAAGATTATAGTGTGTACATAGTAGTAGCAGTTTCAATATATTATATTATATATTGAACAGGTAGTACACTGTGATGAGTTACAAGTATTCATAGTTTCTAGTGATACATTGTATGTTGTGTTAGTAGGCCTCTGATGGTACCACTAACAGATAAGGTATCATGGGATGTAGCCTCTGTAATGAAAAGTCCAAAACCAAATTATTAATATCATCTATCATCATTTATTAATCAATTAATAAACCATATGACTATAAATGTTAACATACCCAATACCCTAATCTTTCTCATCCAAAGATAATTCTGGCTCACCTACGATGATTCCAATCGCAATCAAAATCAGCAAGACCACTACAACAGGAACAACTACAGCAAATGACTGTAGGGAGGCAAAATGGAGAAGAATCAAGGATGCATGTCACATTAGGAATGAATGGTCATACAAAATTATAAACACCAAATAACCAACAACCTAGTTAATGGAGTGAAAGAATAATCTTACCACCAAAACTTTTTCTTCGAATTTGTCTGTAGGAGGAGGAAAGAGAGAAACATGCTAATTATGTACATATAATAACACTGGAAAAGTATCACACATGTGTAAGAAATCTTATTGCATGGCATAATGAATAAAGATGACAGATGGGATTAGAATGGAAACTACTCCTAAAATGTAAACAAACTTAAAAATACCACCAGTAATACCATAACACTGTGCATTTCAACTGGTCATACTGTCCACATGGTTTGCACCAAAGTAGTACGTAATGATTCTCACCTGGACATGGCAGGTAGGTCTCCTGGTAATCCGAACTATTGGTTTGGTCGAATACAACCTCCAGACAACGTCCCAGTAGGTGGCAGTAGACTGGAGTGGGCTGGCTCTTCAAGTAGGCCAGACTCAGCACACAGTCTCTGGTGTGGATGACCAGATGCTGGTACTCCTCTCCTTTAAACCAGTCCTTCAGCAGCACTGTTGGAAAGAGGGTGTCATAAGCCTCACAGAACCCAGCAGAGGGATATGGGTCTGTGGAACTGGACAGGACAAAGGCAACAGGGGAAAATTTTAAGGTAACATTAAAATTTTAAAGAGCTCACTTTATTTCAATTATTTAAAAATTTAATAACAATCATTGTTAAAATGCTGCTGACCTTCAGTAAGTAGAATTTTAATACTGTATTACATTGTATTCTATTATGATTTATAATTTGATTTCCTGTAGGTCTGACATGAAGTACGTATACGTAGCAGTAGTCAAAGTTAATGGACATACATGAGGCAACATTTGGGCAACATTTCATATATATGGAACATGTTGCTGGTTAAATATAGCTAGCAAGTTTTTGCTACAACATTGATCATACACTATGCAACATTTTGTGGCAACCAAGTGGGGTGGACACCCTGGGACAGTTGATAATGCATAGAATGGCTCTAAAAAATGTTTGCTGCTTTTATTGTTGATGAGAAAACAGCGTAGGGAATGGAGAAATTGAAGGTTATGGGTTAGGGTTTGAAGTTCAGTGGCTATTATTCTCTTATCTCTGTTGTGATATTCTTCACGTTTGATATCATAGAGAAAAGGATATCTCTCAAAGGAAGAAATCAAATGCTTTATAAGTTCTGCTGTCCAGTTTGTAGCCATTTTTCAGAGATCATGTGGTCACGATCCCCTAGGTAACTTTGATGTGGGCAACATGTTGCCAGAGAATTCCTGGGCAACATGTTGTCCAGTGCTGGCAACAAGCAACATTTCAACATACACTAGGCAACATTGCATTGGCAACATGTTGCCAATGCAATGTTGCCTGAAATCTTGCCTCATGTATGTTACTAGCCCATTTATAATAAGTACTTAAAAGGAACATTTGATACAGTATGATTGGCACTTTTGCAGCTCACACAGACTTTAAAGACAAACAGAAATTGCATGCAATACGTAACTTAAAATCGAGGAATGGGCACGGACACCAAAATATAATTCTAGGATAGCAGTATACATACCTACAGTCGAACCTCACTATAATGAACCCTGGATACAACTAACTCCCTGATATACGTAACAAACATAGACGAAGAAATCAAATGCTCTATAAGTTCTGCTGTCCAGTTTGTAGCCATTTTTGTGTACACCTATTTACTCTATGTAAATGAACCTTGATATAGCAAACACCCTGATATAGTGAACCTATTCAGTGGTCCCAAGGGGATCGTTTTACTGAGGTTGACTGTATAGTACAATAGAGACAGAAAAATTACTGACTGCAGTCCAAATGTTGTTGCAGTTTATACTGTACCTGTTCACTGAATTTCCTTCAGCATCAGTGGGGTAAATATCCAGCGGAGACTGACTGCCTCCACCAGGGACTAAGGTTGAAGAGTTGGAGGATGACGAATTGAAAGCTGAATCATGTGTAGAATTCCTGGAAGCATTACACACATTCTTTGATAGCAATGGAGATCTGTACTGGTCAGAGACTTTGCGAATGATGAGGTCATCTCCACTGATCTGATATCTCAAATCACCACTGTCAACAAAGCTCATGTACACTGAGTCCAGTTGAAGATCACGGGCAAAGTTAACAATAACTTTTGTCCCTTGAGCATAGGTAAGGTTGTACTTGTCCTGTCCCTCCCCTCCAATGAGAATGTTGTAGGCAGAGTATGCTATCAAATGATCATCACCACCTCTTCCAGAGAGAACATTGTCATCTAAACTAGAAGAGATCATGATATCAGCAAAAGGTGTTCCGTACACATTTTCTACTCCTTCCAGAGAATCCACTCCAGTGGGGTGGTGACCCAGACCATTGTACAAGTCCACAGTGACTCCAGTGTTGTTGAAAGGGTCTCCATTGTACAAGACGGTGTCCACACCATCTCCCCCAATGACAGTGTTGCTGCCAGGTCCCGGAACTAAGATGTCATTGCCTGGTCCACCATCTAGAGTGTCATCCCCACCCCCACCAACAAGAGTGTCTTGTCCCTCTCCACCTGTAATTCTGTCTGCTCCCTTCCCACCTTTGATGACATCGTCACCTTCCCCTCCATCAATGCAGTCATCCACATCACCTCCAACCAGAGTGTTATTGAAAGAGCTACCATAGATGTGATTCCTGTAGCGCTGGGCTCCATAAACAGTTACCACAGAAGACAAGGAGTCATGAGTAAGGTTAATGAACTGCCCCGTGTTGTCTTTATACCTGTTCATGACAATTGGTAGAGGCTGGAAGTTGTTGGAGGGTGGAAGGACAAAGGTGAAGCCATCACTGGTAGTCACTGTGAGGTGACGAGAGTTGTTGGATGAAATATAGTCGAACAGAGTCACAGAAGCACCATTCCTGACATCTACTGTAGCAAGAACCAGAGAGGGCCCACTCCTGCTAACTGTTATGGAATGAAGTGGAAAAAGAAAAAGTAGGGAATCTGTCAGACCATCCTCAGCTTCGTTGTACACTGTGACCTGCCCATACCCGGGCTTGACAACATAGGTGTCACTGCCATTGTTGCCTCTGAGTTCAGCAATGTCTCCCAGTGAAGGGTCTATGTAGTTAGATAGATGATTACCAGCAATGCAGTCATCTGCCTGAGAACCAATCACTCTCTGAACAGTAGATAACTCACCTCTGTTTAAGTCTAGCACTTGTGACTGGTTTGAGCTAGACCTATCGATCACAATGGGTGTTTTCATTGTAGTCTTGTTAGTGGGTAGAGTGAATTCAACACCATCCACAGATCGGACAGTCAAATGCTGGTATGTACTCAGAGTGAACCAGTTCAAGATGGTCACTGACATGTTCTGGCTCGAGACCAATTCCTCAGGTGGTCTCCGTCAAAGTTTGGCAGTATCTCTGCATCATTGTAGGTAGTGTTAAACAAAAGAAGATCTTGTTGCTGATCTGCAGCTAAATTGTTGATCTGGTCATGTCCTTGGTTGGGATGAATGACATACACATCGCTACCCTCCCCACCTTTGATGAAATCATCACCACTGCCTCCCATGAGGTAGTTGTTCTTGCTATTTGCTGTGATGTTATCATCTCCATCAGATCCCATTACAGTCGGCACTCTTTGTAGAACAGAACTGGTGGTTAGGTCCACACTGGAGGGCTTAGTTAACTCTAGAATAATTGGAATGGTGCTAAGGTCTGTTGAGTTGACCTGAAACACGATGAAGTCTTCACTTACAAACTCACAGTGCTGGTATTCTTCGCCCACAAACCAGTTTTGAAGGACTACATGTAGAGTAGCAGCTGAGAGCACAAGGTCTTGGCCTGTTCTGCTGGCACTGATGTCAGCAAACTGAACATGGATTAGCATACTGTCCTGCTGCTTGTCTTCAGCATAGTTGTTGATAGTGTCACTTCCGCTGTCCTCCTCCATGTTGTAGGTGTCCTGACCAGACCCTCCAGTCAGCACATCATTGCCCGCTCCTCCGATAAGAGTGTGTGGGACCAGAGTTGCCCACAAGTGTATCATCATGATCAGAACCAACAAGATAATGAACTGTTTTGAAGGCAGTCACACTGGCATTGAGTGTTCTACCCAATGGACTTCCCGCAGCAGTGAGGGTGAAGGGCAGAGGATGGGCCTGGCCTAGCTCGTTGATAGAAATTCTGAACAGCACACCATCCTCTGTCCTTATGGTTAAGTGTTGATAGGCTGAACTGTGGTACCAGTTTTGAAGAGTAACCTGCTTAGGAGCTACTGATGAATCTGCTCCATCAATAGTGATGACAACATCAGCTCCGGATCTTATTAGATTCAATTCATTGTAGTTATGCTGAATGATGACATAGTCATTCTTCTGGTCAAGGGCGTGGTTGTTGAGAGTGGCCCATGTGGTGGTGAAGTTGACAAAATACACATCTTCTCCCAGCCCTCCCTCTACAAGAGCATGCTGGGGTCCCAGGTAAAACATGTCATCCCCATCCCCTCCTATGAGGTGGTAGAAGTAATCCTCCAAACTGTACTTTAGACCAGAGTCTGGAGGAAGTTCTTGAACAGAAAAGAAGTTGTTGGCTCTGCTGTTACCAGTGTAGGAACCTTGTAGTGTAGAACTATCATCGTTGAGACCAGAAATTATGCGCTTTTTATCCACTGGTATGAACACAAAAACTTTCACTCTTTCTGTTCTGAAGTTAACTGTGTGGGATTCCCCTATGCCCATGATGATGTCATTGGCATTTGGACCAAATGAGATAGCTTCTTCATATCTGATCTCTTGACCACCTGTGTTGGTTGTTGTCATGGTTAGGTCTCCTGTTCCGTCATCCTTGAGCACAAACACAATGTCCCCTCCATTCCAAGACTCTTTTCCACCAGCAAAATTGATGGCAGTTGATCCATTTCCACTCTCTTTGGAAACAGTGAAGTAGTTATTGTAGTCTGATAATTGTCGTAAGAAGTCCTGATCCTTATCATACTGCTCATTAAGTTTGTGAGACTTGTCAGCGAATGTAAATATCCCACCAGTGATGGCGTCAGCTATGTCCCCTAAGGCATCCAAAATACCTTTTAGTACTGCTAGTATCTTCTCACCAGCTGAAGCACCTGGTGGAAGGGAGTCAATTTCTCGCTTTATATCATAGTAAAAGGATCCAATGGTCATTCGAATCACTGTGAGGACGATGACAACTGGTTCTGCTTCAGGGCCAAGTACACCTAGAACAGTGATTAGTGTGTCCAGACCAGCATCCACATAACCAATAGGTGTGCCTTGTTTCAAATCCTCATATATGTTGTAAATACCAAATGCAGTGCCTACAACTGGAATATCCTCTGCTAGCTCTCCTACTCTAGTTCCGGCAGACAATAGTTCATCTCCTCCTGACAATACAGCACTAGCAGCATCCTCACCAACTATGGTTTCAGCAACTGATGCTATACGTTTGACACTTCCTCTTATTACCACACCAAGAACCCTCCCTGCAGCCCTGTAGACAAGACGGTTGATACCAGACAATTCACCTATCCCATGCAGTGTCATGGCAAGGTCTATGGCACCATCAGTGTTGTCTCCTTCTTCAAAACTATTCAGTGTAGCTTGAAGACCAAAAATTGTACCATATATTCCAAGTAATCTACCAACAGAGTGGGAGACTCCACCTTCATGCTCCTTAGAAATGCCCATAACTTTTGTCTCTGTTTCGTCAAGAATCTGTTTAGTGGCCAACTTGGACTCATCAAATTCACCTTCAATGGATTCAGTCTCTGTGGGATCCTCCACATCAATTAGGTCAAATGTCAGCTTGCCATTCTTTACATGAATTGAATCCTGGTCCACTTGGTAAGTCTTACCTGTAGCTTCTTCTCTCTCCCTAACGGTCTGTGCAATATCCTTGCTGATGGTGATTAGGTCTGTGAGCAGGGCCGTAGATATTCGTAGAGACAAGCTATGCTCTTCACTTTCAGTGAAGGTATCAAATTGGGTTTGAGCAGTGTCTATTTCGGGAGATTCCACTGGCCTAGCATCCCAAGGGGGCTCAGACAAATCATCAGAAATGGCACATTCCCCTGCAGCACGTTTCAGACAACCATCAGGTGGTAAAGGGGGTTGATACAAAGAAGACCTTTCATCAGGACTTGTATCAAGTAACTGTCGTGTGGATTTTATGAAAATGTCGAACTGCTCTTCATCTGATGCAATAGAGCCATCATTATCTACCAACATTCCTCTGATATTGTTATCAACAAATCTGCTAAAATAGGCATGCATGCTCTGAACAAACAGTGACTTGACCACGTCAAAACCTTTTGGAGGACTTCCATCCCAAATGTCCTCCCTGAAGCCACTGTACTTAGCTGGTCCTGTTCCTCCTCTGCCCATAGGATGGGTTTCAAAGAACTCATATCTGTTTAGAGTAGCATGTTGGTAAAGGTCCAGGGCCATTCGATTGGTGATAAAAGTACGCCAGTCACGAATAGGCTCAACAATAAACATGGCAGCCCCAACCTCTGCATTGTAAGCACTAGCAAGACTGTCTCTGGGAATAGGTGTTTGTACTCCGGTGTAAAAGTCAATCACATTATGAAAGAAGAGATCATCAGTTTTAGGTTGTATGTGTCAGTATGCATGGCTTCTAATGTCAGGAACATCAACATCTTCATTCTTGATATTGAAGGACTACTGGGAACTTCAGCAATTATTACACCTTCCAGGTTGATATAAAAAGGGCTTATCCTCCATGGATGGCTAGTAGAAGATTCCACCTTCATCCTTAAAACCCAATCACCATATCTTAGATATACATACTTGTCTGTGAAAGGTTCACCATCAGGATTCATAGTGTCATCTTTAGTAGGATAACCAAATCCTCTCTCTCCCCAGTACCTGATTTCGGTAAGTAGCTCGATTTGGCTCTTGAATTCTCGCAACTTAACAGTCTTAATGGTGCCATCCTTGAATTTAACAGATCTAGATATTCCTCGGCTGCCCCAATCTGCAGGCACTTCTACAGGACCAAAAACTTTTTCAGTGACTTCAGTGACTGCTCCAAATAAACCATTCTTGTCATAATAACGTATAATGTTTGTGGATGAATCTCCAAAACCCAAAATAGAACGTGATGCTTCATCACCCAGAGGATACTTTTTAACTCCTAATGGTCTGACATATGCCTCTCCACTAGAAATCCTGTTGGTCTCAGTAGTGATTCCCCCACTAGGTCCGTTTTTTGCAACATATTCTAAAGCTCTACCTTCTGGCAAGCCCCACTGAATGGGTCTATCAGCTACCATTTTTCCATAAACCGCTCTTCCTGTGGAGTCTGTTGTCTTGATGACATCTTGTCCACTCACTTCAGATTGCAAGCCATTCTCTCGCAAAGCTGTCAATACTTCCTTCACATAGTCCTGGGTAACTCCAGGAGCACGGATAGACAAGCGTCCCAAAGAGTCACCATCAACTGGCCAGTTACGAATCATACTGGCAACTTCACCAGGTGGAATTATATTTACCATTATCAATTGCACTTCACTGTTTGGTCCTTGGAACAATGGCACCCTACCTTCCACAGGTTCAAAAGCCCTCTTACTAGGATCCCAGGTTGTTTTCTGCAGTGCAGATGTTTGATTGTCCCAGCAAAGCACATTGGGAATTCTGCCTTCTTGGTTCCAAATGATATGACCTGCTTGTTGAGCAGCCCGCGAACCAGCCACAACAATGGAACGTACAGAATCTCCATCGCTCACCAGCAAGGACAGTGTGAGCATCCACAGAATAAGTTGAGTGGTACCCACCATACTGCATATGTACATGGGGAGGAAACAAATATATAATAGTTGACTGTAATATCAAAGCTACAATCAAATAGACTCACAGTTTAGATAAATTAGGAACATACTATGGGATGCCATTCACAAAATAATTGGTATACATAATGTACCTCTTTAATGGCAGATATACATTAAATATCACAGATAAACAGTGTTTCCCTGACAAAAATAAAATGGGGGTATGAACCAGATCAAATCACTTTTCTCGGCTGAAAACCTTTTTTTCACAACTAGAGGTAGGTATTTGCTGGAGTGAACAACTGTATTGAACATAACATATTGCATGGTTATTATCAGTAACAATAATATGTATATTATTAGAAGTGAGTTGTTTCTGGCTTTTAGTCAAGCTTTTAGTGTACCACATTAAAGTTGAAAGTTTTGCTATCCAAGATTATAGATTAAGGGAGCACAGCGCCACCCCCCTCCCCCCCCCACCCTCACCCCTCTTTTGGGGAAAAACTGGATAAATCATGGATATCTACTAAATATCATGGATATTAATTTTACTTAAATTAATATAACTGATATTTAATGTAACTAATATTTAGTTAAAAATAGATATTTATATATTGATATTACTTTTAGATAATTGAAAATGAATAGATCATGCATGCGATCACACTTTTACACAAACAGTTTATGATGTATGAGATGAAGCAAGTGATCAATGACTGTGAAGGAGCACATGGTAAGCTTATAATTACAGGGTTCTCCCCATGAAGGCAGAAGCATCTAGCAGTACTAGTAGTCCTTCAGGAGGAACAGAGAGAGAGGGAAGCCTCCTGATTGAAGTAAATTTGAATGATGTCAAATACTTGCCGTCATATTGGTCATATTTAGATCAAAGTTTAAATATATTGGGAGTCACTAGACAAACTCTACATAACAAATATAACTCTGTATAGTAATCCAGAACAGGAGCAGCACCATGCAGCTCCCAAAATGTGTGTGTGTGTGTGGGGGGGGGGGGGGGGGGCTCTACAGTAACAATGAACAGATATGCATTGGTTATAAAATTGGTTACATCTTTTCAATTCTTCGACCAAATGGACAACAAAGCTGACTGCAGTTTAAATATTTTAGCAAAATTGTGTGCTAAAATGGCGGCATGAAAATTTAGTAAACAGGCAATAGCATTGCAAGTAGTAACATTTTTAAAAATAATGCTAAGTCAAAAATTTTGCTGAATATGCAACTTCACTTCTTACTGTAAGTTAGAGGTTGAAATTTGGGGGTACCCAGGCCCTTATCTCCAAAGAGGCCGCCTCTGCATAAGCCTTTGAAATATTCTCTGATATATAACTGACCAGGTGATTAGAACAATAAGGGGAGTCACCCTAATGATGGTGAAGTGATGCTTGCTGGTCACCTTCTATCACAAGGAATACATATATTATGTATACCCTTTACCAACAGATCTCTGGCTACTGGGACCTGCTATACCATTGGATACTACTCAAGCATCACTGATAGCGACAGCAGAGGGAATAATGTCTCTCATGTTCTTCATTTTTCAGTACCATACAGTCATTTTCAAACAATAGTTCAAATTCAACAATTAGTTATAAATCAAATTCTATTTATCTAATCAAATTCAAATTCTACTCAACTCTGTTCTCTGACTGCTGGACATTGACACTTTACAGAATGTCACACAGGAAATGGTGAATGTCATGTGACATCACATACTACAATCAAAATATCTAAATGTCTGTTGTATTCTCTAAATATCCGAGATATTTATTAATACCCTCTTCTGAAGGAATTCACAAGGGGACCCTCTTGGTCCTCTACTGTTCTACCTGCCTCTTCGCAGACTGCTTTCAAAGCTCAAATCTGAAGTCTGCATTGGATACCTGGATGACATCACCCTGGGAGGCAACCTCTATGACATACAGGATGATTGGGGCACCATGACAGAAGAGGCAACGTCTCTAGGCCTGAAGCTCAACCATCATAAGACTGAGGCAATTTGTGATGATTCAAACACCAGGTTATCCCTCAGGTCCTTGTTCCCTGATTGGCCCATGTTCGATTCGTCCTGTGCTATGCTGTTGGGTGCACCCATAGGTGATCTGGATTCAATTTACACATCATTAAGGGGGGCTCTCCAGAAGTTAGAGTTGATGGGAGGGAGGCTGTCCAACCTCCTCACCCATGATGCAATGCTACTGCTGCGTCACTCCCTAGCCATCCCCAAGCACATTGTACACCCTGAAAACTGCACCTTGCTTTCTATCCCCACTGCTGAAGGAGTGTGACTCCCTCCTAAAGTCCATTGTGAGCGACATTACTAATGTACATTTTGACTTGGATGATCCATCGTGGACTCAGGCAACCCTCCCAGTCAAGTTTGATGGACTTGGTATCCGGAGTGCTGAGCAGCTTGCACCTTCTGCCTATTTAGCTTCTGTTGCTGCTGCCTCCGATCTTTCCAAGTTAATCATCCCTGTACATGTCATTGACTCAGTATCCACCCCTTTTGTACAAGACACTTTGAGATTGTGGTCAAAGAATCACAACTCTTCACTACCAGAAGGGAGGGACAGCAAGGTTCAGAGAAATTGGGACCATATTGTTGCCAGTGCAGTAGCCGGCACCCTTTTGGAGCAAGCACCTGATGCTACATCCCGAGCCCGTTTGTTCGTTAGCACCATCAAAGGATCTGAGGCTTGGCTCAATGCCCTTCCCAAATCCGCACTGGGGCTTCGAATGGACAACAACATCATCAGAATTGTTATGGGCCTCCGCCTTGGGTCACCTCTCTGTAGAACACACATCTGTAAGCACTGTGAAACCACCGTAGACCAATTTACTACACATGGTCTCAGCTGTCAGTATAGTAAGGGGAGACATTTTGGCCATGCAATCAACGACACCATTCACAGAACCTTGTCCTCTGCACACATACCATCTTGCTTAGAGCCCACTGCCCTTTTCCATTCTGATGACAAGCATGTGGATGGGGTCACTCAGGTCCCTTGAATCTTGAATCTTTTTACTTCTTCATGCACACCAGTTACCATAGAAACCTCGAGAGTTTTGGCCCTCTGACAAGAGCCTTCCTAGGAGACCTGGGTCACCGCATGTGCCTTTCTACCGGGGACAATAATTCTCTCCAATTTTTAATTCAGGGACTATCTGTTATTATGCAGAGAGGCAATGCAGCTTCTGTATGGGTTCATTGCCCTCCCTTATTCCACTTGTCAATGATTACTAAGTTTCTGTGCACTTACCTAGCTGCATGAATTAGTTCAATTTTCTGTATAGTTGTAATTAATTTCATTTATTATTAATTATTACATTAATTATAGTATACAGTATACTGCTACGTTGTTCATTTTAATTTCTGTTCAAATTTTCATTAATTATAATAGCAAAAATAATAATAGCTAGGTTTAAATTTAGGTAATTTATTACTTTTATTTTTATTATTGTATTGTTATAATAATAATAATAATGATATAAATAATAATAGTAATAATATCATGCAGAGGCTTGCGGTTGCTGTTCAAGTGGGGAACGCAATTTCGGTGCTGGGCACCCTTGGCTCTTGCGATGCTGAGGTCTAACTAGCTAGTTTTAATGATTATTAGTTATTATTATTACTATTTTACTTGACGCTTGTATGTAATGTTTAAGTAGTATGTTTACCGCATTTTCTGTATGTCATTGTAGTCATCTTTGATCAATTGCTTTTTTTATTGGCCTCACACAACATACACTTTTAATTTCCATGTATATTTTAATCATTGTACATAATAATAATAATTTTTTTTTTATACTACTACTACGTACTACTACTACTACTACTACTACTAATAGACACGCCTTGGGTCTCTTATCGACCATAAAATATTAGGTGTTAAAACATAGATTATATTTGAATATCTAAAGTTAAAGTATAGATAATATCTAAGGTTAAAATCTAGATACTAGTATCTATGGTTAAAAGTACAAACTGAAGTTGCTAGACCCTATTTTTTCCGGCAGGCGGGAGCACTACGGGGCTAGAGGCTAGACTGCATAGGCTGAAACCAAGCTGTACGTACGTACATTATATAGTAAATCCTGTGACCGAGGCTTCTTGTATCACATCATTATATAATTATCATGACCTGAGTTGTAACCTTATGTATACTTATATTAGTGAAATAATGATGTGGCTGCTTCCGAATCTACGATTTAATCCGTTAATCGAGTGACACAACCTTAGAACGTCGATCTTTAAGAGGTACGTACGGTATATATACTACAACTGCTGGTCCAGGATCGATACCGAACAACCTCAAATCAAACAAAACTCACCTGGCTATACCCTTCCAGCAGACAATACGGCTAGTTTACGATTGCCCAGCGGTAATTAGGATTTTGTGAGAAAGCTTGACCAGGTGCACTGAGTTACGATAATAATATTATTATAGTCTGACACGTGATATTCGCAAATACCATACAGTGTATAATATTATACTGTAGTCTGGCTTGCTACGATCGTCCCACGTACGTGGGACGTGGGCAGTGTTGCATGCCAGGTCAAATTGTCAAAAAAATCTGAATACCATGGGCAAGCCAATGCATGCAGGATAGAAGCCACTCGAGCTCATCATAAATCATATCACAGCAAATAGTAGAACAGCATTTTAGCACATTATAAATTTATACGTTGTCACAGGGTCACGTGTCCCCCCCTAATATTTGTCCCCCTGGACACACGTGTTTCTATATAGGATAGGATGTTCCCCGGACACAATGTCCTAGGACTGTGCGTCCCCCTAGGACGCATAACTGAGATTCAATCCCTAACTACAATTGTAATTGCATGCATAGGTATACAGCAGACAAGAAACTGTTACAAATAGATGCCTCAGTACCATAGCAACTAAAGTGATACTACTCCTTACACTGGTTGAACCAGTGGGCCAAGTTTGGAGTGACCTTTCCACCAGCAGCATGGAAAAAGGTATCGCAGGGTCCAGCGCAAAAAGCTTCTAAGTTCATTTTTCACCCATTCCTGTTTTTTTCTTTTCAAATTTTATATTAAATGCACAATGTAATTTGTTAGTAACAACTCTGTTTTAGCCAATGAAGCTTGTTTTCATACATAACACCCAAACTTAAGGACAAAGTACATGTGTGTCTAACATAAATTAGGAAATAGGAAGGGTTGAAAAATGGAGTTAGCAGCTTTTTGCACTGGACCAATTGGTTGTTCTCAACATTAACATTATGTTAATGCAACCATCTCAGCTAGCAATTTTACATAAAGCTATAGCTTTGATTTAGTAACACTCAATAAACAAACCACGTGCACTAATGGGGGGAACCACATCTTTATTGGGCAATGTGTTGTACATGTTGTAAGTCCAAAATAGTATGATACTAAACTAGTACTTTGGACTTGGGGTGAGTGTCACTTCACACAAAATGTACTTTTGAGGATGAGGGGTGACCTGGCAAGGCAGAAAACGCATGATGTAACCTAACTACAAAGCAAGACAACAAACAAGGTACATGTAGTACATGACATACACCTACAGTAGTGAATGTACATACGTATGTGAAGGAAGAAAAGAATTATAGCTAAAGCTGCACAAATACTGATAGACATAAGATATCACAATTCAATACAAGACTGCAGCCAAATAACACATAGTTATGGGGTGGTGCACTGCCATGTTGGAGAGTTGTGAGCAGCGAAGATATAATTGCTCCCATCAATTGCACCATTGGCAACTTCCATCAGGGTTGACCTGAGCTGTCTAGGGGAGCTAGGGGGGCGATGGTCTTCAGGGTGGCAAAAGCATAACTGGTGAAATGTCTTAGGCATCCAATCTAGATTGTGAGGATCTTGGGCATGGCCTTGGGTGTCTAAATCGGAGGCTAATAGTGGTACAATGGTTTGTTCTGCTTCCTGAGGTGAGCACCGGCCCAGCAAACTGGCAGCAGAGTTCCATGGCACAGTTGGCTCCAGGAGGGTGACTGATTTGCTGTCAAGCAGCACAATGTCTGGTCTGGCTGTTGTTATGACTACCTCAGTAGGAACAGTGGTTGGTGGGGATACTGTGATTGGGGCTAGTCTATCCAGTCCTTATCAAACGGTCAACCTATATACCAAGGTGATTGCTGTGGCAGGATTGCATGAGAACGGCGCTTAATTCTTTTTCATTTCACCACAGTTATCTGTTAGGTCTTCCTTCCTGGAGGACACCAGCACTGGTATAGAACAGGATGCTGATGCCAGCTTTGATCTTAAATTTCGCCAGAGACCCTAACCCTAACCCTAGACACCTAGGATAGTAGCCATTGGCTAAAGGCTCTCCCAGACAAAATTAGCTTACCTAACCTAACCATACATCTTGTTACAATACAATGTGTTCTATGGGGACACGACAATTTATGGTCTATATATGTACAGTATGTTTTATACTAAATACATGCAATATCACATAATGATAGTGAATAACACACAAACTCAGTAAATAAATGTTAACAATATAAATTCTAAGTAAATTAAAGAGCCAATGGTTGAACTGGCCCTCTGCCATGGCCAGTTCGATGCATGTTGTAACTGTGTCCCATTGGTGAGGCAGAACGATTTTCTCTGATACACATTGTTGCCAAATTGATCAACTCAAAGCTAATTTTGCATCTCAACCAGGTCATATAGTGGCAGAGTAGGAGGTCCCCCGCTTCTCTAAATAGAGGTTTGCCAAATGCTTGTAGAAGATTGTTGTCTCCTTGCTCATTCCACCGAATGTGGACATCACAATTGGAGTGAATGATCTATTCTCAATTTTGCACACCTGGGGTCCACAAGATCTTTTCTTCTCGTTTTCATGACGTCTGTACAGGGACTCAATTCTGGAGGCTTAGTAGGAGTGTGTATTGGGATAAAATATCCTTACATCTAAAAAGGCACTTTGTCCTCTTCTCCAGAAACCTAAAGCCCGGATGTCAGGGTGACCATCATCTTTCCTGTTTGCCGCTGTAGGTAGAGGTTTGCAATCTACTACTTGCAGCATTGGTTCTGATTGAACGTCATTGCATACCTCTTCCAGTAGCGAGCAGGTTAGATCTCTGATGTTGTTGTGTTGCTGAATGGTAAGGCCCCCATACCTGCAAATCATTGAATGATCAATAGAGAATGGGTTACCACAGGCACATATAGTCTGGGGATGTTTTTCAGTGGCCAGTCATATCGTACAGAGAGGGCATCTCTAAACTTGCCTTTTGTTAGATGGAAGCCATGGTCATTCAGTGGCAATGCGTTGAGCCAGGATGAAGCACCTGGCTCACGATTCAGATCCATCAGACGTTGATGTTTGGATGGAAGTGGCTCTGCTTTTTAAATTGTAGAGTGTTGTGTTTCTTGATGAATCACTTGGCTGGTAGGTGTTTCTCACCCAACCTCAGCTGTCTGTTGGATAATTTCATCTTTGAGTAGTTGGCAGACATATTTGCTAGATGAGTATTGGCTGTTAGTCAACTGCACTGGATTCTTGATTCCGAGGCCACCCAGGTGAGCTGGTAGGCTCAGCAAATTGTGGAGGACTCCACTTGGTGCTAATTGGGCAGTCAGGGCAGGGATGAATTTCAGGGTGATAGCATCTTCCAGAGGTTGAAACAGATCTTCATTACCCTTTATAATTCTCATCAAGAACTGATGAATCCATGTGTGTAGGCAGATAAAGCGGCTTGCGGATATGATACAGCAATCTCTGAGAGACTGCTCCCCAAGTAGCGACTTTATTGGTCACATAGTTGGTGATGAAATCTGATAATCGGATTGCAGCTCCTAAATGCCTTTCTCATTGTGTGGTGATGGTGACACCAGTACTTGAGAACAACATTTCGGCTTCTTTTGCATGTGTAGGTTTCACTACAATCTTTGTTTTGCCTGCATTCAGGTAGTAACCATATTTTGGACCCGCTTCAACTAAGTTGTCCCACCATTGCATGTCTCATGTTTCTCAGCTTGCCGGCAGCGGTTGCATTGTCTGCATACCATACCTGTTTGCAGTTTGTGTGATCATGGTGTGCAATTGATTCAAACGCGGGACCAGAGCAAGGGTGTACATTGCCATTCCGAGGGGATCCCCTTGAATGGTTCCTTCTTTGGAGTGGATTTCACAACCTACAGCTACAAAGAGACAAATGGAGGATCGGTAGGTGTTGTTCAGGATGGTTGATATGGATGGACATACAACTCGGATGTTGTGTAGAGCAACCTGATGGTTGAGTGTGTTGAATGCGTTGCCGGTGTCCACCAGTAAAGTTCCCTCACTCTTGCATTCGTCAAAAAACTCCTTGATTGCATGAATTGCTGCTTCATAACCAGCTGAGTATCCCATGCATACCTGCAGGGGTCCACAAGCTACCTGGATCTGTGTTCTATTGGCCAATTATTCATGTAGCTTCACCCTAATTATTTACAGTGATGCCTGCTAGGTGGGGCTTCAGTAGATACATGTGAGCATGTGGGTGGACTGGATAATGTGGTAAATGCTTTCTGAGAGCATTTCCACCATTTCTGCCATTTCTGCCATTTCTGCCGTTTCTCCTTACCTCCTTTTGTATACTGGCTGCCTCACAATTTGAGTGTATATGGACCTTAATTCAACCAATAACATATTTTATCTCTATCACCCTCAGTGTATTATTTTGAAAGTTGACTTGGTTGTAAAGCATTTTTGAATTGAATTGAATTGAATGGCTATGATAATATTTTTTATCTATGTATATAATAGGCTTCAAAACCACTACAGTCTGGGAAGTCTGGATATATTAATGCATGCGTGTACATGTGCATGATGTTTCAGTACAATAAGCACCTTGTCCAATAATACATGTCACACATCATGTCACTTTAGTGATAATTATTATGCAATATAATACTATAATACTATGCACTATTGAAAAATTCTGTAAAATGTTAAATGTGCTAAAATATCTTCTCCTTCTCTCATTTCTGTTTGATTGAACTGAGAGATACAATGGCAGGCTCCAACTTAATTTAAAGATTGTGGGCCAGGCCTTGTCATTTTATTCATAGACTCACAAATGCCAGCCTCCATGCAACAATGAGAGGTGTAGAGGCTTTGGATCTGGAAGAGAGTAGGGGCCATCCGGCCATTTATTCTATAACAATACAGAGTTGGACTGCAGTAACTGTATATTTAGTTACATTCCATTCTGTATTGCTGAGCGAGATTATATGGCATGTATGGAGTTTCCCACTACAGTATTATTGCATTTACAGGTGTAGCAAGAATACATATATTTTGGTTTCTTCACAATATACAATTATTGGTTTATGCTAAACATGCATAATAGCTGGTACAATTAATGCTGATTTCTGTTTCCACACGTGCAGGTCAAGCATGTCATTGCATGTGTGCACGTGAGCATTAGGTTTATGATCAGGGTACATATATCAACCACTCTATACAGAAATAATAGTACTATAGGACTGGTTTAATTTACATATAGCACCTGTCCATAAAATTATTAGTCTGTATGCAACGAAGACTCCGGGATAGGGTCATGAACTCACACTCAAAGGGGGAATTACCTGTATGGAGATGACAAATTTATAGCAATGGAACCCTAAAAACAATAATATAGTGAAACAATTCAAATTAAACTTTTAATCTCATCTAATATATGTATAAAAATCTAATTGTATGAAAAATCACATGTACTGATTCAGAATTTGAAAAATATTATGCAGAATGTCATATCCATGCATTCCATTTGCCAGTTGGTGCTGTAGGTGTAAGGTATTGCACAGTCAGTGGAGAAAAATGCCTGGACTCCATGCAATAGGGAGGTATAGGGATCTTGAAGGGTGAATCAGGGGAGCTAAGATAATGCGCTTCCATGACTCCATGCTTCATAAGGCTGCTGTACTCTCTGACTGATGAAGATGTAGTGTGTTCATAGGATTTGCCTGGATGTAGGATGACAGGAGATTCAAAATTCCATTCCTGCTCTACCTCTTCGATCACAATGTTCCCATCAAATGTGTGGAACTCCAAGTCCCAGTGTACAGAATGGCAGTGGAGCAAGCAGCTTTCAGGTGCCTCGGGGGATAATGATATGACGGTACGTTGAAAGTACCTTCCTGAAAATAATATAGCAGACCCATACTCTAAATATCCAAAGCTCAAGTCAAACACTCCATAAACACACACAGTGAAATACCCATTCACCAACATTGAAGATGGCTGGAGGGTGAATCGCGTCAAGTCACAGTCTATTGGTGTGACAAAATAGCGCGAACACCGGTCTGCCTCTTGCTGCAACCACTCAGCAAATGTGAAGGTTTCATTGGAAACCAGCAATGTTTGATCTCGACCTTGGCTCCGCGTGTAAACTGTGACAACACACCCTGTGTCCTCCTCACTGGCACTGCTCAAGACTACCAGGAGTTCAGAGAAAGGCTCTAGAGCTGACAGCTCCATGTTACAAAGTGCGTACTTGGCCAGGACCAGCATAGATTCCTTCCGCACCATCACCTGTTTCCTATAGACATTAAGTTTGATTTCAAAATCAACAGTGAACAAGTCTTTGAGACCAAGCAGAACATATCTGGTGCGACTACAAGCGGGGTAATCCAGATCACCCAGGGAGAGGAGTTGGTCATGAATTCTAAGAGAACATCTGTAGTCATTGGGAAGATCTACCTTCAGTTTCTTCACACACGACGCAATGTCCTCCTCGGTGGCTCCTTTCGAAGAAACGAGCTGACTGTAAACGGACGGGCATCTTCTGGCGAGAATTAACTCGATTTCGTTCCAGGCGCCTTTTACGGCTGCGTAGCAGTGTCTGTACGGCCACCAATCAGACCTAGCCATGCTGAGCCATTGGTGGTACCGATTTCGTGCGCTCAATCCTTCAAGTAACCAGACGCTCTTGCACCATTTCTTCCAAAACGAATCATATTCCAAGATAAAATCTCGTAGTAATCGACAAGTACCAGCCAGGTGGCCAACATCTTCAACGTCAAGAAGTGATATGATGATCTCCAATACTTCAACCGGGAGACTTCCTATATAAGATCATGTTATCCACTGCTTTCTTAACGGGTACAAAATTATCGCTATGAGCGTCACAGTGCACTGACATTTTGTCAGCCATTTTAGAACACCCAATTTGTGCTTAGTCTCGCTTAGCCAACCCAGTTCGGTTTACAGTCAAAGGGGTAAAATGTCATTATTAAAGATCAAAGTACATACAGTCGAACATAGACCTTAGAATGTACACCTATTTACTCTATGTAAAGAAACCCTGATATAGTGAACATCCTGATATAGTGAACCTTTTCAGTGGTCCTAAGGGGGTTTGTTATACTGAGGTTTGACTGTACCAAATAAGTAAAGTTCTCGAACACAGGGTGATGAAGTACAATTTCCAGTGGAAAAGATCAAACTTCAAATCCTGGCAAGAAGGTGTGATGTTCTATGATAATAGGAAGTAGATTAAGCAGACTGAGTTAATGTATAGAATAAACAAACACACGCACATAAAAGTCTTAAACAATAGTAATAGTAAGTGTACTGAATTGAAGAATCTCCTCTGAGAATGAGAAGAAGATTGTACCATCTTGTGTTGCTCTGCCATGGAGCTAAAAAGATAGCTTGTGAACAGTTTATTGCAAACTTGCCCACAACAGTGAGTATTAAATTATCCTCCCAGTCAAGGGAACAAATCCACGGGACGATGTGCTTTAGGGTGGCTGGGGCAGTTGGATTGTAGTGACCTTGGGTACCTATTTCAATGGTCCCATATTTGGCATTCCAACCTGGGCGATTCAGGTCAGAGACTATTCCCAGATATTCAGATTTGTTGGCCTTCCTGGTTTGTGCAGCAGAGATATATACGTAGCTTCAGGGGTGTTGTCACAGGCTGTTAACTCCAGCATGCTGAGAGTTCTAGTTTGGTGCATGGTTAGTGATTACTATGTCGAGTCTGGATGGTGTAATCAGTACATCAAGCCGGGAATAGTGGACTTTGGAGCATCACTGAGAGGCTCTGAGGTCTGGAAGATCGGTAAAGATAATGGTGGAATGACTCGTGCTGTTACTTTGGAAGATAGAGTGTAAAACAGAGTGGTGTCACCATGTGTATTGCCCATCTTTATATCCGCATACATGGGTTCGTGATGAAACTGCACATGAAGTGGGGGAACTGGATAAATAAGAGAGTTATAGTATAGTGTACATTAGGATTATTGCAGATTTGTTGAAATGATAACTACTGCGAAAGGCAAGAGAACTGCTGCTGGGATAGAGGGTGAAGATAAGTGAGGGCTGACTCAGACTGTAGTCTATACCCAGTTTAGGTATGCTGGGCCAGAGGAGTTGCTAGTGCAGCAGGGCAATGGTCATACTGCTTTTCTTACTAAATCTCAATAATACGTACTACTTGCCATGGTCAATTTGAGCTTGTCTGAGTAATATCACAAATTGTAGGATATTGTAATCATAGGCCCTAAGCTGAGTTGCATACCCATCACTTTTGTATAGCTTCTTCCGGGCCTGATACGTATACACGTAGATGGGAGGATCTGCAGTATGAACAAGTGCGCAGTGGAATTCGATCTTTGATTTGCATGCAGCTGAGGTTACCATTCGTACATGTATTCGTTATCTCAAGTGTGCAGAATGTTATACCTGATTAAACTGCATGCTCACTTCCAACTTCCACCATTGGCCCCAAAATTCCAACTGTAGTGCAAAATATTATATATAGAGAATGCCCTACCTGAGTGTTGAAATCAACCTTGACATATGTGTACCATGTACCAGGCATTCTCTATAATAATAGGGCTAGTGTGAGTTATGACATTCAGCCATAAATTAACTTGCCCTAGCTCTATAGTGGATGACTGGTACACATACATATATACGTACCTGTTTCTTATGATTTATGGTGCAATTGCTTATTCATATCAATTATTAATGATGAATGAATCCAACAAATCGACTGTAAAGTGTACATCAAGTCTGCACTGAATTATTTGAATGTCCTGCTTGCCTTTGCTCCTCCCACCCTAATGTGACCTAGTTGCCCTCCCTCGAAATGTCATCCTGAAAAACACATGCACAATCATGTAACTGCAGCAGTGATTCATCAACATGACAATCATGTATTCATGAACCATGCAGCTAGAATGGTCTAAAATGGCTCTAGATACCATCTTAAATAGGCTAAAAACTCAATTTTTCTATGGGGGAGCATACCCCAGACCGCCCTACTTATACCCCTATGATACTGCATACAGATCTGCACCTCCTTAATTCACTGCGCATGCATTGCATGTGTTATAGAGATGTCTACTCTCTTCCACTACTATACTTTATTATCCTCCCCTGCATGTAATCCTAGATATGTCAAACCCTGCATACATGGTTGTGCATGTGCCTGAAGTTGTCTTTTGTTAATTGTGAAAGTATACTCTGCAATATTAGTATCAGGTTTACAAAGGGTTTTGTCCTTCAGCTTTGTAATTTTTGCCGTCGTTGCAATTTTGAAGAAAATTTGCTGCATTTTGGCAGTTTCAGCCACAGTCTTATCCAGAAGGATAAAACCGTGGCTGAAACTGTGCCAAAATGCAGTGAATTTTTATTTCTATACTATTTAAGAAAGTATGATTTGCAGATTACCTAATGTGTCCAAAGATTTGACACTTTTTAAATAAGAGAACATCAATTTGGACAAAGCTCAATGATTTTCAAAATTCAAGAGCCTTAGGATAATTACTCGCATTTACATTGACCTCTAGCAAATTGTCTACACCAAATTTGCATGATCATTCCATGTGTCCGGTTTGAAGTCACTTTATACTTGAGAATTTGACTTTCTGAGCATTCCGTATTAATTTTGTGGGAATTGTGCTTTCATGTGTTCTATAGTGGCGTTTGCATGCATGAAAAACTCTAGAGCAGATAGATTGGGTAGAACTCTACACTAGTATTAGAAGCAATTTTGAAGGTGTATGGAGAACACTGATCCATTACTGAGACTAGAGAAGAGTTTACTAGTCAAGAAAGTTAACTTGCAGAAGATATTCAAGGGAATATATCAACTATAGGTATAACAATACTGAAAATTGGATACCCTCATCCTTGGAGAAAATTGATCTCACAGGGATCTGCTTGCTAGGTTAGTAAATACAGTCGAACCTCATTAGTGAGTACACCTGGGGATCCTCCAGTATTGCTACTCACTATCAGTAGTACTTGCTAACCATATAGATTAGTATTATGGGTTATAAGCTGGGGTATCATATCCTTGTACTTCCTAACCAGGTAATACTCATCAGGGTTCTATCTAGGAATAAATTTTTGGGGGGAAGCTTGAGTATTACAGTGAATGACTGCGCGCAAGATATGCATATAGATTTGATGCATGTATTGTATGTATATAGTAGGGTGATGAGGGGGGAGGGGGGGGGGGGTACTTACAAAGTATAGTAGGGGGGCAGGTACATGTATGTATATGTGGTATCGTAGACATCTATAAAACACATGCAGTGCTGTGATAATAGAGGTGCATGCAGATATGTATATATATATGGAGTGCAGGGGTATATATATATATATATATATATATATATATATACGTATGAAACTAGGGGGATCTGGGACATGCCCCCCAGGGAAAATTCGAGTTTTTAGGTGAGATAATGTTGCATTTGAGGCCTTTTTAGACCATTCAAGGCTGATTTTCACACTCAAATAGGGCCTTCTCTATAGTAATACAATAAGTGCCTGTGTGTATACGTACATGTGCACACATATGTGTGTACGTGTGTGCGTGCATGCATGCGTGTGTGCGCACGCGTGCGTGTGTGTGTGTATGCGTGTGTGTGTGTGTGTGTGTGTGTGTGTGTGTGCACGACCGGATATATTATGGAGTGCAGGAGTATAAGTACTTAACTAGAGGGGTCTTGGGGCATGCCCCCTAAGGAAAATTTGAGTTTTTTGGTTATACAAGGTTGTATTTGAGGCCATTTTAGATCATTCAAAGTAAATTTTGACACTCAAGTAGGGCCTATTCCATAGTATTTTGGATTGCAGTTGGAATTTTTTTGGGTTGGAAGCTGGGGAGTTTGGGGTGGAAGCTTCCCCCCCCACTGGATAGAACCCTGCTCATTAACAGTGTTCTTACTAAGGAGGTTCTACTGCATTTACCATTGATATACAATAACTTGACCATACCTTCAAGTGAAGCAAATTCCTGAATGTTCCTGTGAGCAATTTTCAGACCATGCATTGATTGGCCTACAATCACTGTTACAGGTACTTTAGCAAGAAAAGTATATATTTCAATGAAGCCTCTCTAATCCGACACTCAATGGGACTGGAAAAAATTAACTGGCAGATTAGGAGGTTGTCTGATTACAGAGATACTATTGGCATACTTTAATATGGTGACTGCACCTCATAAAAATTATCTTGGCTGGATTGGATGGTTGGAGAGAGTCAGATTCTAGAGGTGTTTGGTTACAGAAGTTTTACTGCAATCTACCAACTTAATCAAGGAGGCCTGTCCAATATTGCTACTACATGTAATGCACCTAGACTGTAGTCACTCAGTGTCAATGGGCAACCCCACAAATGTGTACAATACAACCATATAATAGAAAGATAAGACCAAGTTCTCTAGATTATTATGTCAAATAGCCCAATAGCATCAAAACATGCTGCAATCCAGAACACCAGTCATCCATTTCTTCAAATTCTCACATTGTCATACTGTGAGGTGTATAATCAAATCACCCATTACATGTTCAGAGAAGTACTAACAAGATGGAAGCACAAGGCATAGTGTGCATGTGGCAAATCAGTTTCACCAATTGAATCCTTAACTACTAAACATTCAAAGCAGACCATTCAATTTTGTATGTCCATAAATGGTAGTTATTTCTAGTAATGCATAGTTCACATAATTATACAAGCACAGCCATATGTTCAACTAGCAAACCAGCAATAGTGTCACTTGTCTTGCCTCAGGCATAGAACCCTAATACCTGAATTACTTCAAATCATTTGATTGTCTACACTTTGTGGGAACTGAAAGCTATCCAAGTATGCACTTGTAGGGATTCTGATGTTGTTGTGAATCTGCTTCAATGACGGTATTTAGGTTTCCTATTTAATCTCTCTCCTACATTATGCTACACACAAAAGGTAGATCAAAGAATTCTATAATTGCAAAGTGGTAACTATAACTGATGGATGGGCCAATGCCTTCAAAACCAAGAACAATGATGTAAAAGATAACAACTGTAAACTTAACTACCTTCTGCGATGGGAAAGCAAGAAGGACAAGGGGAAGGGACCAAGCAATGCAAAGCATTTGGTCTTATATAGAAGAGATACACAAGATAGTGCAACATATGTGATGAAATTTTCACGCATGCCGTGTACCATAGTGTACATTTTATAGGTGCAGGGAACCTAGGATGCAACCATTGGTCACAATGGACATTGCATAAAAATAGAATCGTGCACTGACATTGTACCTTCCCCGGAAATTCTGAACTAAATATGTACATAATTCATCATATGAAAGACAGCTTGATGCATACCTGTGCACATACAGATTGCTATGCTTACGATAATAATACCTTCTGATTTGTATATATATCCTATAATGCGATTATCCAATGAATGTGTATAATATGCATGGGCTTCCTCTTGAAAGAAGCCTTCTTTATGAATTTCATTACCTCACTGTTGATAAATAGCCATGCATGAAGGAAACTCATCAAACAGTTCAGTTGTGCCAACTCTTTGTCCTGTGTCCTGGCTAGTGCAGCCTGCCTCACTGGTCAAGCTCCTTTTCCTACCAGAATTGCATAACGTGCTACGTACCGGTGTAGACTAGCAAAACCTTACTGGTGACCCTTGAAGAATACACACTGCTGCTATCCATCCAGGTGAGCCTTTTATCTCCTTGGGAATCTCAAGTACATAAATACACACTGTCTTTAATGTACGTATATTATGGTTGGCAATTTTAGGGGATTTATATTTACCATGGCCAAACCTTGCATTATCTTCACAACTTGTATTTCCTGCACATGCAATAGTGGAATGTTATTATTTGATCAGTCCATAGTACCGTAAAACAGGCACAAGTCTCACCCATTAATTGGCAAATTCAATGCAAAGAGGCACACCAGCTAGGGTACGTAGCTTATCCCCTAATTTTTAGGGTGTTTTAAGTGTTGGCTGGTAAATAGAGCGAAATTGTCCTATGGGCCCACTGACACCAGCAACATACAGAAGACTATACAGCGGAAACTGTCACACTTACCTAATATACAAAGAATACCTGCTATTAACCTTATAATATACTGTTGTTGTGGTATGAAGCGTAGTATTATGATTGTAATTTGCGATTGTATTTTGAATTGCTCATTATGCCTAAAAAGAATATCTGCTATCCCAACCACAGACCTTTGCTGGATTACTGTACGCTTCATAAAAAAATGATGAAAATAGTATTTTTCAGTTTGAATTTGACACATTTCATCATGTTTAGCATTTGGTGAGTTTCTATTAGCGGTATGTAGACATGACAAGCGCTGATATAAGTGCCAAGTGCAAAGCATAAACACATTTCAATTTACGTTTGATCATGCATGGTTTGAACATAGTTTATGGTTTGAACATAGATTTTTCGTTATGAAGTAGCAGTTGGTCAGACTCTATAGATATGATGGCAAGATGTATCTTTTGGGTATATTCGAAGCTTCAAAGATATGATGGTGTGTTGGTGATGGTGTGTTAGAAACTTTTGCGAAGGACGAGCAGTTGTTGTGAAGACAAAGTTGCACATATGAAAATTCGCTGCTTCGCAACATAGGTGACAACCATCCTTTGAATTTCTTTGGAATTGATAGAAGTATTCATTCATGTTGCAGCATTGCTGCTGCAGTATTTACTAGTCCTGTGTAGGCCCTTTTTCTGTTCTCTATACACTGAGTGGAAGTGTAGAGAAGAGGAAAAAGGGGTTGGCTAGAACTGATGCTGGGCCTTCGGTTAGCATCACGATTTTCATGATATGTACTGTAGTCTAGCTGCTCAACACAACCTAAATGAAATTAACAAAGTTTGGGTCTGGCAGCTGGACTATTGCTACAAATCAGAATTATGTCAGATTGAAAGATTTATACACTTTTGCTCCACTATTTTCTGACGTATAGTCACAAAGTCTTGCGAAGTCCAAAAATGACTTCATTAGATGATATAGCAAACATTGTCCACAGAATTTGACTAAGTCAGTGCTTTGCATTGGCATGTACAATGATAACACCATCTACTTGAATTGCATTAGTTTGTATATATATATTATGTGTATATAGAAAGGTATTGGACCATATGCGGGTGCATGCTCTTTAATATACTTTCCTATGAATAAATGGCCAAGAAATATCTGTTAACAGACCTTTTATAATATATATTATATTATATATACATATATATATATATAATACTATATATATATATATATATATATATATATATATATATATATATATATATATAGATAGATAGATAGATAGATAGATAGATAGATAGATAGATAGATAGATAGATAGATAGATAGATAGATAGATAGATAGATAGATAGATAGATAGATAGATAGAAAGATAGATATATTATTTTTGTTCCCTCCCTGTGTATGCAGTATGGTGGGTACCACTCAACTTATTCTGTGGATGCTCACACTGTCCTTGCTGGTGAGCGATGGGGATTCTGTACGTTCCATTGTTGTGGCTGGTTGGCGGGCTGCTCAACAAGCAGGTCATATCATTTGGAACCAAGAAAGCAGAATTCCCAATGTACTTCGCTGGAATAGTCTAACATCTGAATTGCATAAAACAAAGTGGGATCGTATTAAGAAGGCTTTTGAAACTGTGGCAGGCAGGCCTTCATTCCAAGGACCACACAGTGCAGTACAATTAGTAATGGAAGACAGAATTCCACCTAGTAAAGTTGCTGATATAGTTCATAACTGGGCAGTTGATGGTAACTCTTTGAGGAGCTTGTCTATCCTTGCACCTAGACTTACCCTGGATTATGTGAAGGAAGTATTGAGAGCTTCGCAAGAGCATGCTTTGTTATCTGAAGTGAGTGGACAAGATGTCATCAAGGCAAGGGGTTCAACAGGACATGCTGTTTATGGAAGAATGGAACCTGGTGGATCCATTCAGTGGGGCTTGCCAGAAGGTAGTAGAGGTGTTCAATATGTTGCAAAACGTGGGCCTGATGGGAGTGTCACTACAGAGACCAACAGGGTTTCTAGTGGTGAGGCATACGTCAGACCACTAGGAGTTACAGACTATCCTCTTGGTGACAAAGGATCACAATCTATTTTGGGTTTTATAGATTTGTCCACTAACATTATACGTTATTACAACAGTGATGTTGTTTTTAGAGCACTCACCAAAGGCACTCAAAGCATTTTTGATCTTGTAGATGTACCTGCAGATTGGGGCAGTCGAGGAACACATAGAATTGTCAGATTCAAAGATGGCAATACTAAGACTGTTGAGGTGCGAGAATTCAGCAACCCAAATGATTTGCTTACAGAAATCAAGTACTGGGGAGAGAGAGGATTTAGGTATCCTCGTACAAAAGATAGCATTGTGAATCCTGATGGTGAACCATTCACAGACAAACATGTATATCTAAGATACGGTGATTGGGTGTTAAGCATGAAGGTGGAATCTTCTACTAGCCATCCTTGGAGGATTAGCCCTTTTTATATTAACCTGGAAGGTGTAATAATCACTGAAGATCCCAGTAGTCCTTTCAATATCAAGAATGAACATGTTAAAGTTCCTGACATTAGAAGACATGCTTACAGAGACATACAACCTAAAACTGATGATCTCTTCTTTCGTAATGTGATTGACTTTTACACCGGAGTACAAACACCTATTCCCAGAGACAGTCTTGCTAGTGCTTACAATGCAGAGGTTGGGGCTGCCATGTTTATTGTTGAGCCTATTCGTGACTGGCGTACTTTTATCACCAATCGAATGGCCCTGGACCTTTACCAACATGCTACTCTAAACAGATATGAGTTCTTTGAAACCCATCCTATGGGCAGAGGAGGAACAGGACCAGCTAAGTACAGTGGCTTCAGGGAGGACATTTGGGATGGAAGTCCTCCAAAAGGTTTTGACGTGGTCAAGTCACTGTTTGTTCAGAGCATGCATGCCTATTTTAGCAGATTTGTTGATAACAATATCAGAGGAATGTTGGTAGATAATGATGGCTCTATTGCATCAGATGAAGAGCAGTTCGACATTTTCATAAAATCCACACGACAGTTACTTGATACAAGTCCTGATGAAAGGTCTTCTTTGTATCAACCCCCTTTACCACCTGATGGTTGTCTGAAACGTGCTGCAGGGGAATGTGCCATTTCTGATGATTTGTCTGAGCCCCCTTGGGATGCTAGGCCAGTGGAATCTCCCGAAATAGACACAACTCAAACCCAATTCGATACCTTCACTGAAAGTGAAGAGCATAGCTTGTCTCTACGGACATCTATGGCCCTGCTCACAGACCAGATCACCATCAGCAAGGATATTGCACAGAATGTTAGGGAGAGAGAAGAAGCTACTGGTAAGACTTACCGAGTGGACCATGATTCAATTCGTGTGGAGAATGGTAAGCTGATGTTTGACCTCATTAAAGTGGAGAATCCCACAGAGACTGAATCCGTTGAAGATGAATTTGATGAGTCCAACCTGGCCACAAAACAGATTCTTGATGAAACAGAAACCAAAGTTATGGGCATTTTGGATGAGCATGGAGAAGGCATCTTGAGATCTGCTGGAAAAGCACTTGGAATATATGGAACACTTCTCGGTCTCCAGGGCACAGTCAAAAGTTTTGAAGAAGGAGACAACACTGATGGTGCCATAGACCTTGCCATGACGTTGCATGGGATAGGTGAATTGTCTGGTGTCAATCGTCTTGTCTACAGGGCTGCAGGGAGGGTTCTTGGTGCGGTAGTGAGAGGAAGTGTCAATCGTATAGCATCAGCCACTGAAAGCATAGTTGGTGAGGATGCTGCTAGTGCTGTATTGTCAGGAGGAGATGAACTGTTGTCTGCCGGAACTAGAGTAGGAGAGCTAGCAGAGGATATTCCAGTTGTAGGCACCGCATTTGGTATTTACAACATATATGAGGATTTGAAACAAGGCACACCTATTGGCTATGTGGACGCTGGTCTGGACTCACTAATCACTGTTTTAGGTTTACTTGGTCCTGAAGCAGAACCAGTTGTCATCGTCCTCACAGTGATTAGAATGACCATTGACACCTTCTACTATGATATAAAGCGAGAAATTGACTCTCTCCCACCGGGTGCTTCAACTGGTGAGAAGATACTAGCAGTACTAAAAGGTATTTTGGATGCCTTAGGGGACATAGCTGACACCATCACTGGTGGGATATTTACGTTTGCTGACAAATCAGACAAACTTGATGAGCAGTATGATAAGGATCAGGACTTCTTACAACAATTATCAGACTACAATAACTACTTCACTGTTTCCAAAGAGAGTGGAAATGGATCAACTGCCATCAATTTTGCTGGTGGAAAAGAGTCTTGGAATGGAGGGGACATTGTGTTTGTGCTCAAGGATGACGGGACAGGAGACCTAACCATGACAACAACCAACACAGATGGTCAAGAGGTCAGATATGAAGAAGCTATCTCATTTGGTCCAAATGCCAATGACATCATCATGGGCATAGGGGAATCCCACACAGTTAATTTCAGAACGGAAAGTGTTAAAATCTTCTGGTTTATACCAGTGGACACAAAGCGTTTGATCTCTGGTCTTAATGATGACAGATCAACACTACACGGTTCCTACACTGGCAACAGCAGAGCCAACAGCTTCTTTTCTGTTCAAGAACTTCCTCCAGACTCTGGTCTAAAGTACAACTTGGGGGATTACTTCTACCACCTCATAGGAGGTGATGGGGATGACATGTTCTACCTGGGACCCCAGCATGCTCTTGTAGAGGGAGGGCAGGGAGAAGATGTGTATTTTGCAAACTTCACCACCACATGGGCCACTCTCAACAACCACGCCCTTGACCAGAAGAATGACTATGTCATCATTCAGCATAACTACAATGAATTGAATCTAAGAAGATCTGGGGCTGATGTTGTCATCACTATTGATGGAACAGATTCATCAGTAGCTCCTAAACAGATTACTCTTCAAAACTGGTACCACAGTTCAGCCTATCAACACCTTACCATAAGGACTGAGGATGGTGTGCTGTTCAGAGTGACCACTGATGACCAAGGTCAGGCCCATCCTCTGCCCTTCACCCTCACTGCGGCAGGAAGTCCATTAGGCAGAACACTCAATGCCAGTGTGACTGCCTTCAAAACAGTTCATTATCTTGTTGGTTCTGATCATGATGATACACTTGTGGGCAACTCTGGTCCCAACACTCTCATTGGAGGAGCGGGTAATGATGTGCTGACTGGAGGGCCTGGTAAGGACACCTACAACATTAAAGAAGACACTGGTGGTGACACTATCAACAACTACTCTGAAGACAAGCAGCAGGACAGTATGCTAATCCATGTCCAGTTTGCTGACATCACTGCCAGTAGAACAGGTCAAGACCTTGTGTTCTTAACTGCAACACTTCAAGTAGTCCTTCAAAACTGGTTCAAGGGAGAAGAATATCAGCACTGTGAGTTTATAAGTGAGGACTTCATTGTGTTTGAGGTCAACTCAACAGACCTTAGCACCATACCAATCATTTGGGAGTTGACTAGGCCTTCAAATGTGAACCCAAGCAGCAGTTCTGTTCTACAAAGAGTGCCGACTGTAATGGGATCTGATGGAGATGATAACATCACAGCAAATAGCAAGAACAACTACCTCATGGGAGGCAGTGGTGATGATTTCATCAAAGGTGGGGAGGGTAGTGATGTGTATGTCATTCATCCCAACCAAGGACATGACCAGATTAACAATTTGGCTGCAGATCAGCAACAAGATCTTCTCTTATTTGGTACCACCTATAATGATGCAGAGATACTGCCAAACTTTGATGGAGAACACCTGAGGTTGGTCTCAAGCCAGAACATGTCAGTGACCATCTTAAACTGGTTCACTCTGAGTACATACCAGCATTTGACTGTTCGATCTGTGGATGGTGTAGAGTTTGCTCTTCCCAAGAACAAGACTACATTAAAAACACCCATTGTGATAGATAAGTCTAGCTCAAAGCGATCACTTGTAGTGGACTTGAACAGAAGTGAGTTGTCTACTGTTCAGAGAGTGATTGGTTCTCAGACAACTGACAGGATCATTGGAAACAGTCTCTCTAACTACATGGACCCTTCAGTGGGAGAGGCTGCTGAACTCATAGGCAAAGACGGTAGTGACACGTATGTTATCAAGTCGGGTTACGGACAGGTGGCAGTGTACAATGAAGCTGAGGATGGTCTTACAGATTCTGTCCTTTTTCTTGTTCCGTTTCATTCCATAACAGTTAGGAAAAGTGGTCCTTCTCTAGTTCTGGCCACATTGAATCCCACAAATGAAACTTCTATAACTCTGTTTGACTATATCTCATCCAACACCTCTCGTCACCTCACAGTGACTACCAGTGATGGCTTCACCTTTGTCCTTCCACCCTCCAACAACTTCCAGCCTCTACCAATTGTCATGAACAGGTATAAAGACAACACAGGGCAGTTCATTAACCTTACTCATGATTCCTTGTCTTCTGTCATAACTGTCTATGGAGCCCAGCGCTACAGGAATCACATCTATGGTAACTCCTTCAACAACACTCTGGTAGGAGGTGATGTGGATGACTGCATTGATGGAGGGGAGGGTGATGATGTCATCAAAGGTGGAAAGGGGGCAGACAGGATAACTGGTGGAGAGGGACACGACACTCTTGTTGGTGAGGGAGGGTACGACACTCTAGATGGTGGACCAGGCAATGACATCTTAGTTCCGGGACCTGGCAGCAACACTGTCATTGGGGGAGATGGTGTGGACACAGTCTTGTACGATGGTGACCCTTTCAATAGCACTGGAGTCACTGTGGACTTGTACAATGGTCTGGGTCACCACCCCACTGGACTGGATACTCTGGAAGGGGTAGAAAATGTGTACGGAACACCTTTTGCTGATATCATGATCTCTTCTAGTTTAGATGACAATGTTCTCTCTGGAAGAGGTGGTGATGATCATTTGATAGCATACTCTGCTTACAACATTCTCATTGGAGGGGAGGGACAGGACAAGTACAACCTTACCTATGCTCAAGGGACCAAAGTTATTGTTAACTTTGCCCATGATCTTCAACTGGATTTAGTGTACATGAGCTTTGTGGACAGTGGTGACTTGAGGTATCAGATCAGTGGAGATGACCTCATCATTCGCAAAGTCTCTGACCAGTACAGATCCCCACTGCTGCCAAAGAATATATGCAATGCTTCCGGGAACTCTTTCAATTCTACTCATATTTCCTCGATTGTTACTAGCAACACTTCCAATTCCTCAAGCTCTTCAAGATTTATCCCAGATAGAAGCTATCCACTGGAAATCTACCCCACTGATGCTGGAGGAAACCCAATGAATAGGTATGAACACAATTAAGCATGCAAAGGCAGTTTTAGGTCAGATCACAATTTGTTTACTCTGTGTTTGTAAGAGTTCATCATGCATGCACATGTATGTGCAACATGCTCTTATCCTGAAACTAATTGTACAGTGAAACATCTGTAATCCAACACATCTATAATCCAACATTCTCTGCAATCTGACACAATTTTATTGCCCACTAAGTGTCAGATTATAGAGGTTCCACTGTATATTGATAAGTATGATAATTTGTAGTCTCGTTTTCCATTTACAAATTATTGTTTGTCGTTTTAATCTTGTTGCTTTTTGCATAAATTGTATTTTATTTTTCTTATTTAGCTCCACAGAGCCTTATCCTTCTGCTGGGTTCTGTGAGGCTTACGACACCCTCTTCCCAACAGTGCTGCTGAAGGACTGGTTTAAAGGAGAGGAGTACCAGCATCTGGTCATCCACACTAGAGACTGTGTGCTGAGTCTGGACTACCTGAAGAGACAGCCCACTCCTGTCTACTGTCACCTACTGGGACATTGTCTGGAGGTTGTATTCGACCAAACCAATAGTTCGGATTACAAGGAAACTTACTGGCCATGTTCAAGTGAGAATTTTTTATACTGTTTGATGCAAACAATGCAGAAAATTTGGATTGCACATGGTACAATAATGTATGTACATAGTTATAAATCTAATACAGTATGTTACCATCTACCTTTAAATTAATTAGTTGTGTTGAATTATACTGATAGTCCCATGCTTTGGCTTTCTTGTATATTCATTATGAATGTGGAGTTAGTGCTGTACATAATGTATATCCCCTTTTTGCAGACCCAAAATCTACAGAAAAATTGTTGTTGGTAAGATTCGCATGGATGCTTTTTGTGTTATTGACTATTTGATGTCAAGCTTCCTACGATCCTTGATTCTTCTCTATTTCTTCTCCCAACAGGCTGTTTCTGTAGCTGTTCCTGTGGTCCTGTTTCTGCTGGCTTTGATAGTGGTCATGATAGTCATGGGTGAGGACTAACTCTTTGCGTATGTTTGTGGTTTTATGCCTACAATCACATCACAACATATGTATATATATATACTCTAACCCAGGGCAATTCAATAATCCAACATTCTCCGGCTCTAATCCTATACCATGGTCTGATAGGCAATCACCATACAAGTCTATTCTAAATAGTGCTCCATAATCAAACACTTTGTTAGTTGTCCATACAGTGTTCATCATATTATTTCTATTGTTTCCATTGTAATCGATTCCTAATTGGATGGTTAATTTGTCTTGAATCCAAAGAAAGGCTTGCAATGGCAATAGAAACAGTGGGGATTACCTGATAAATCATAGATATTTGCCTGCATGCCCCAAATACTTTTAGGCTTTGTTTTATAAAATAAATATAAAACATTAATTTTTACAGTGATATTATAATCCAGGCACTATTTAATTAAAATCTGTAGCTCTGTTTCTGTCAGATCAATGCAGAGTAGAGAATAATATTATGTTCAGTAAAAGCTCGATAATTCAAATCAGTATATATTTCAAATATGTGTGTTATTCAAACCATTACACAGAGTACCATTTGTATTCACTGAGTATTAAAGATGTCTTCGTAATTCAAATGTGTGGATAAGTCAAACAAATTGGCAGGCTCTGAGCTGGTTTGAATTATCGAGATTTTACTATTGTGTTTAATGAAAAATGGAGGACCAAGTTGGGAAGTTGGGAAAATTGCTACTCTACATGCACTCTGGTCTCAGCAGCTCCATACTCGGGGATAGTAATTTGCTGAGTTCTTTGAGTGTCACTGAGTATTTGAGCACTGCAGCATCCCTTTATTAAGATTGATCAATACAAGTTGTATTGAGATTGCTGATGACTCACAGCAATAGTGTATCACAGAAATACATAACTGTATATACGGTAATTGGTACTGAAAAGTAAATGTAGGGCAACTCGATCCTGAGCAAACTTGTTCAGCATAATGAGCCAAATGTTGAGCATCATACTCTTTGCCCTGACGCATAATATGTGAGTATATACAGATAATGCACTGTACAATAAGCACACCATTGATATCCCGTGCTGTTTAAGTCCTTCCGGTTTAAATGTAAATTTGACATATTAGAAATTGCATCAGTTTTCAATATAAATGGTAACTGTGCAGCTAAGGTGCCATGTCAACTGTTTTCTCCACTGGATAAACCCTTCTCCTTACAAGAAACTGAAATTTAGCTAAAGCTGTGACTCGCTGTGCTGTGATGAGACATTTTTCAGACCAAGTTCAAAGTCAACCATATGCATACAGTGTTGTGGCATAATAGCACAAATTGTTTCCAGATGTTATCATGTTCTGGCTGGACTCTGAAAGCTGAAATTTAAGTCCACAGTATATCCAATTTTGCTAGAGCAACCTTGGAAGGTTCATGTAGTTGTGAAAGTTGTTAGATCATGTTGTTGGATAGTGAAAAGTTTGTTGGACTATTGTTAAACGCGTCTATGACAATTCATCAGTTGTAATCAACAGTTCTCTTCACAGATTATTCAACTGTGCAACGTTTCACCCTTCACGGGCTTCTTCAGGCACAAATACTACAAAACTCAATAACTCAATAATTGGCTATAACTAAGGATTACCCTATTGGCCAAGGAAATTGATCAATAGGGTAACGGATGGAAAAAACTATTGTATGTCCCTAATAATGGAGTCCCATACTGGGCTCAGGGGGTATCCTGAATCCAGGTTGTAACTCCTGCTCCTCTTGATATGAATGCTCTCTTTGATTCTCCTCTCCTTCACTCTCTTCTCTCTGTTTAGTTTTTAGTAATAGTTTAATTTATAGTAAAAATAGTATAATAGTATAGTATAGTATAGTATAGTAATAGTAATTATATAATAGTATAGTATAGTATAGTATAATAGTTTAGTAATAGTTTTAATAGTTTTTTCCATCCGTTACCCTATTGGTCAATTTCCTTGGCCAATAGGGTAATCCTTAGTTATAGCCAATTATTGAGTTATTGAGTTTTGTATTATTTGTGCCTGAAGAAGCCCATGAAGGGTGAAACGTTGCACAGTTGAATAATCTGTGAAGAGAACTGTTGATTACAACTGATGAATTGTCATAGACGTGTTTAACAATAGTCCAACAAACTTTTCACTTGGAAGGTTCCTGTATCACATATAATTCATGTACCTCACTGCTATAGGATAAGGTACGTAGGATACCTTCTTTACAGATATTACTGTTATGATTCAATTGGTAATATTTTGGGTGATTTATAAAACATATTTGTGCATGGAGGTCTTTTACATGATTTGCTATGTTACATTTGGTCCATGTATATGTGCATTTGTATTCCAGCCAGCTGTGATCCACGTTTATACTTAAGCGTACAAATATGGGTCACAGCAGGCTGGACTAGTGTATTTGTTACAGTAGCTTTATGGCATTTAGTGTGTCAATACATCTTTCATAAGTGTCATCAGACTCTAGGTGCCGTTCCCAACTCTTAACATATGTTATGTATGCTACACATAATGTTGTTCAGCATAGCACAAATTAAAGTGAATTATTGTACATAGGTTGCTGTGTGATTAGACTAAGAAGGACCAAACCTGATTCCATACCAAGTCCTACTGAGTCTAAAGATGCGGAAACAAAGACATGTAGTGAAGATGAAGTGAGTTTGGTTCATGCAATGTATGTGTACATATGTAGCCATTGGCTAAAGGCCTTCCCTGAATAAATAAGCTTGCCTAACCTATATACCTACCTAATATTGTTACAGTAACTGTTCCGAAATCAATATTGTCTCTTACAAGAATAGATTAATCTTTGCATCGTTTGTCCAGGGTATAAAGGAATTTTTTAAATCCATAATAATGTATCTAGTATATAAGACAGCTGTGTTGGTTGTTGTAAGCTTTGTGTAATGTGATCCAAACACAGCTTCCTTCATGAGCAGCTTCACTGTCACACACAGAGTGACTTATTGTACATGTAACTACTGTACTTGCTTCAAAATACAAATCATACCATATATACAGTGTATATTATATTAGTGTGTTTGTGTATTAACAATCATAATATAATGTATAATTACTATATAATAGTGTATATCCTTTTCTTTAGGTCATTCACGAGCGACCTCTGAGTGTGAAGTTGTCTGAAATGCCCAAGGATGACTAACTGTACTTGGCACATAACTGCAAACTATAATGACCTTAATTTGCAAGCAATGTGTATTAATTAAATCATTGACAAATAGTGTTGCACAGTACACCGATGTTTAGTAATACTGACAATATGAACTTTAAGCGGTATTACCATCGTGCTTAAGTCCTGCAGTTTAACATGATCAAATGGTCAGCCCACGGGTTGTAATGATGTATAACCTGCTGTACTTAGAAAATCTGGTTTACTGAGAGCCATTAAAATTATGCTGCACTCCCTTATTGCTAAACCCATAGCCAACACCACTGCTAAAGTATGGAAGTTTTTGGATTTCTCTGCTGACCTAAAAAAGTCAATTGCAGGTTTCATGGCTAATTCAAACATTGTATGTAGTTCTAAATACAGTATGTTACCATCTACATTTGTGTTGCATTATAATGATAGTCCCATGCTTTGGTTTTCTTGTATGTATTCATTATGAATGTGGAGTTAGTGCTGTACATAATGTATATCCCCTTTTTGCAGACCCAAAATCTACAGAAAATTGTTATTGGTAATTTTCGCATGGATGCTTTTGGTGTTATTGGCTATTTGATGTCAAGCTTTTCATAAGATCCTTGATTCTTCTTGATTTCTTCTCCCAACAGGCTGTTTCTGTAGCTGTTACCGTGGTCCTGTTTCTGTTGGCTTTGATAGTGGTCATGATAGTCATGGGTGAGGACTAACTCTTTGTGTATGTTGGTGGTTGATCACATCACAACATAGTGTATGGGCCGGGACTCTCTAATCCAGCATTCTCCAGCTCTGTTTCTGTCAGATCAATGCAGAGTATAGAATAATATTATGCATTATGTTCAATGAAAAAAAGGGGTCCCGGACCAAATCAGGAAGTTGGGATAATTGCTATTCTACACTCTGGTCTCAACAGCTCAATACTCTGGGATAGTAATTAGTTGAGTCCTTTCAGTCACTGAATATTGGAGCACCGCAGCATCCCTTTATCAAGTTATGCAATTCTCTATTAAGCACTTAGCTAAATATGTCAAAATCCATATTGATCAGTACAAGTTGTGTTGAGATTGTTGATGACTTACAGTGATAGTGAATCTTATCTATATAGAAATACATTATTATAACTGTGTATAATAATACAGTAATTGGTACTAAAAAGAGAAATTGTATAGGACAATTTCTGAGCAAATTAAACTTGATCAGCATAACGAGCCAAAATTTAATGTTGAGCATAGTGCCCTCTTCCCTAGCACATAATATGTGTGTATACAGATAATGCACTGTACAATAAGCACACCATTGATATCCCATGCTGCTTATGTACTTCTAATTTAAATGCAAATTTGACATATTAGGATGCACTATAGATTTCAACATGAAAGGTTAACTGTGTAGCCAAGGTGCCTTTTTAATTGTTTTCTGTACTGGCAAAAATCTTTCTCTTTACAAGAAACTCAAATTTTAAATTAGTTAAAGCTGTGACTCGATTTATGTGTTGTGGTGAGGCTCTTTATCAGATTAGGTTCAAAGTCAACCATGCGGTGTTGTGGCATAATGCACAAATGACTGGACTCTAGACGCTCAAATTTAAGTCACAATTATTTTGCTAGAGCAAGCTTGAAAGGTTCATTTATCACCTATAATTTATGCACCTCGTGTACTGCTATAGGATAAGGTAGGATATACCTCCTTTGCAGATTTTGCTACAGTGGAACACTCTTAATAGCATACTCCTGGGACCGGTAAAAAGTATTCCTATATCCTAAATATTCCATTATCCAGAATGAAAGGTATTGGTTTTATATACGTACAATTGGTCTTAGAAACTTTATCCCATTATCCGCAATATTCCTTCAAGTGCTGTGCTATTAACAGTGTTTCACTGTATTGTGTTTAATTGGTAGAATTTTGTGTGATTTGTAATTCATGTTAGTGGGAAGTCTTTTATATGGTTTGCTATATTACATTTGGTCCATGATGTATATGTGTATTTGTAGCTTTATGGTATTTTGTGTGTCAATACAACTTTCATAAGTGTCATCAGACTCTTGGTGCCGTTCCCAACTCCTAACATATGTTACTGCACATACGCATATTTTGCTCATGCTGTTTGGCATTACAAAGTGAATTATCTTATATACATAGGCTGCTGTGTGATTAGATTAAGAAGGACCAAAGCTGATTCCATACCAAGTCCTACTAAATCTAAAGATGTGGAAACGAAGACATAATATAGTGAAGATAAAGTGAGTTTGGTTCATGCAATGCATGTGATGTATATGAATATTGTTACAGTAACTGTTCAAAAATCAATATAGTCTCTTCCAAGAAAAGATTTATCTTTGCATAACTGGTTCAGGGTATAAAAGAAATTCTTCAATCAAATAAAGTATCTAGCATAAGATACGTAGCAGTTAAATTTTTGTGTCAGTTGTAACAGTTGTAAGCTTTGTGTACAGCACGTGATGCAAACAAAGTTTCCCTCATTAGCAGCTTCACCGAGTGACTTATTGTGACTATTGTACTTGCTTCAACATACAAATCACACATGCAGTCTAGCACACTTCTTGTGTATAACGTCAGAAGAGAAGACGTCAGATTTAAGAACATGCAATTATTCCTACACTGAAGGGCACCTATGTCTACATACGTAAGATGTACACACTCTATAATTTGGTGACTGTATGTAATTAAGGATAGTAGCTGAGTGCTCATTTCTATAGTGTAATTCAGCATCATAATATGGAGCAGGTAGCTCTACAAATGATAATAACAATTATGATATATACAATGTATTATAATATTATTATAGTGTGTGTGTGTGTGTGTGTGTGTGTGTGTGTGTGTGTGTGTGTGTGTGTGTGTGTGTGTGTGTGTGTGTGTGTGTGTGTGTGTGTGTGTGTGTGTACAATAATATAGTGTGTATCCTTTTCTTTAGGTCATCCATGAATGACCTCTCAGTGTGAAGTTGTCTGAAATGCCCAAGGATGACTAACTGTACTTCAGTGGCACATAACTGCAAACTATAATGACCTTTGCAAGCAATGTGTATTAATTAAATCACTGACAAACAAAGTAAATACATTTCAAGTTTCTATAGTGGTGGTGCATTATAATCCTTTAAAATTGACCTGGTCATCAGGGCTATTTCATATCTGCCTAAAGGTATATGCACACAAGTATCCATACTACTATGAACATGCAATTACCATATTAATTTAATATTAAAGTAGTTACATAAATTTGACTATAATGATAATAATATTATTATTATATACAGGAAATATTATTGTACCAATAAAGCAACAAAAACAAAAACAAATGTAATAAATAACATGCATGAACAGCAATAATAATAGTCAATCATAGAAATCAATCAAAATCGTCCAGTGTAGCAAATGAGTTCAAAGCACCCATAATGGATAGAGCGTTTCCCCTCTGGATGGCAACTGAGATCTGCTGAGCAAGGAACTCTCCTGCTCTAGGGTCCATGGTAGCCCTTTGTAGTCTCTGGTCAAGAGACTTGAAAAATCCAGCGGCCTCTGGATCATAGGTACCAAGGGTTGCCACTGCGATGCGCATAAAGTGACAAGCAGAGCTCAAGTGGGCATACTTTGCGACCTTCAATGACTCTGCATGGGCTGCGGATGCACCAGCCTCGGTAGCAGATCTCCTAAGATTAGAGGCACACAACGTATCTGTGCATGTCACGTCCCACACCAAGAACTTGCCCTGTGACCAAGGGATCATGGTTAGACCATCAGGGCGTTTGCCATCACATCTCGATAGATGTGCAGGTTCCAATCTTGAGGGCACCTGAGCAGATGGAAGCGATCGAGGAACAATGTCGTTGATTGCATGGTGGCGAGGCAATCTACCTTGACTATGTCTGCAGCTGAGGCCATGCGTGGTAAACTGGTCCACGTCGTTGCCACATAGGGAGCATTTATGTGGTTGACACAGAGGGACCCCTAACCTGAGGCTAACAGCAATGCGGACAGTTTCATTTGTCATTCGTAAACCGAAGGAAGAAACTGGCATGGCATTGAGCCATGCCCCAGACTCCTTACAGGATACTGCCAAGAGCCTTGCTCGAGATTTGAGACTCGAGATTTCTTATCATTGTTCTCTGCAAGGATGGAGGCCTTCAGTGATTCGATCTTTTCTTGATCCCAGGCTTTTTGCAAATGGGATGATGGAGATTCTGGTGGGACCACTTCTGCAGTTAGCCCCTCTTTCCAGGCGAGTAGAGCAGCATCTCGTTCTGGGTATTATATGGGTATTTAGTTATTATTATTATATTATAATGTTAAAATTCACTTGGTTACTGTTAGAGTTAAATATGACATTAATGAAACTATAAGTAGTTATATTCCTCAGTTTAGTGGCCTATAATAATTATTATGGAGAAATTATATTATAAAATAACAATAATAATATTATAACTAACAATGTACGTATATGCATACATAAAACAAAACAGTACACCTACAACATACATCCAAAGAAAAAACAAAACAATCAAATAAACGAAAGACAACAACAAAACAAACAAAACACAAAAAGTAACCTATTACATTGATCCGCGGACGGACAATGTATTGCCCTTTTGAACGGCAACGGACAGTCGTTGGGCAAGATGGCAATAGGCCATGTCATCATGGGTAAGGGCTCTTATTCGTGAGGACAGGCTGGTCAGAAAACACTTTGTCTCTGGTCCAAAAACTCCTGAGGTCTCAATTGCGATGGGTACAAAACAATGAAAAGCAGCAAGGGCCTCGTATATCTTCTTCTTTCTGTCCTCAGCCATAGCAGCTACTGAGCCCGCACTTTTGTCAGCCATATCCACATAGGAAGCAGCAAAAGTGTCTACACACGTAGCATCCCAGATGAGAGTTCGACCTTTCTCCCACGGAGAGATGGTGATACCATCCGGGCGTTTTCCATCTGATCGAGCAAGGCCTGAAGGTTCTAGCCTGGATGGAATGTTAGCTGCTGCAAGTGAATGCTGTATGATGTTGTTAATAGCGGCATGGCGAAAGTGTCGGCCCGCACTTCTTTGACAGGATAGACCATGAGTAGCATATTGGTCAACATCACGGCCACACAGGTTGCACTTGTGTGGGTGGCACAGGGGAGCTCCTAGGCGGAGGGCAGCTGCAGTTTGTACCTCATCATCAGTCATACGCAGTCCAACTGCTGAAATCGGCATGGCTTGGATCCAGGCACCAGATTCCTTCACACTAGCAGCCAGGAGTCTGGCCCGCATCTTGCTGCTATCACTAACATCCAATAGGGATTGGAAAGAGACGGCAATCTGGGGTTCATCCCAAGCTCTCTGCTTCTTGTCATTTGGAGGTGATGGAGGTGAAGTATCCACAGATTGACACCAAAAATGGAGAGCAGCATCCTTGGGGGCATAAGATGAAACTGAGAGCCTAGTGGGTAAAACCTTTTGGATCAAATGAGAGGAGGCAGCAGCAGAGGCCAAAAAGGCAGAAGGTGCCAGCTGAACACTCCTTCTCACACCAAGGCCACCACAGTTGACTGGAAGGGTTGCCTGCACCCATGTGCTGGAGTCTATCAAAGATACATTTAGGACTGAGCTCAGCATTGAACGGAGTTCGTTGTCGAAAACCTCCAAGGCGGATGAGGAAAAGCATGGTGCTGTCCGAAGAAGGTATAGGGTTTTAGGGATTGCCAAAGCACTGCGGATCAGCAAAAGTGCATCTTGCTTGAAAAGACATGATAGTCTGTTACTAAGGATCTTTAGCTTATAAACCTTCTCAAGGATGGCATTGTCAACATGCAGAGCATCTCCAATGGGGACTCCCAGAAGGGTTGCACTCTCAGGGCGTATTTGGATGACCTCAGGGGCAAGTGAGAGAATTTCTTTTGCAGTAGCTACGTTGCCAATAAGCTCTGTCTTTCGATGGTTAAGATGTAGCCCCAGTTCCTCAGCTTTCTTTTCAATGGATTGAAAGTCGTGCAAGAGGTCTGACTCTGCACCTCCAATGGTACCGTCATCGAGGTAAAAGACCGTTAATTCTGACTTCAGGTTGTCTAAGATGGGGTGGATGGTAAGGCAGAACAGTAACGGGCCTAGGGGATCACCTTGCTGGATGCCCTCTGCTGACAGAATGGTGGTATTGGCAAATTGAAGGTAAGACATGTTGGAATAAGACGAAAAGACAAAAGGGAAAATTTCTGGAGCTAACTCTTTTACACAATTCAGCATCCTGTCTCGCCTGATGGAATTGAAGGCATTGGCAAAATCGAGCTTCATGATAAAGCAATCAGCTGGTAGGTTGCTGAGGTACTGCCGTGCAGCATGTACTACAGCTTCAGCTCCATGTGGCACGCCAAAACCAAGCTGGATCGGAGACAGGTAGGCAGGTGTTAAAATAGTTTAATATTGTAATGATATTTTAATTATTAATTTGATGTAAAATTACATGATTGTCAAACTTGTGAAGACTCAGTGTACTTGTGTGAAAAACTCATCAGGTGTGAGCTGTGTGCAATCAGACATGTACTTGCAGTGTTAACACATGCACCAATACTAAGAGATCAGTCATGCATTACACATTCAATATACTGCACGTAAATTTTTTAATTGACCAGTCCTACTGTATAGCAAATGACAACGAGCACACACTCATTGTTGTTTTTATTATTATTATCATCTTACGTATATTTTGACCACGTAGGAGAGCAGAAAACCTATTATATGAAATTATATACCTTATCTTGCATAATAGTAGTACAGGTTAATACAAGACAGTATTACATTGTAGCTGTACTCCTGAAACAAATTGTACTACAAACAATTATACAATAACATGCATGCATAAGATCGATGCTGCATGGGTTGCATTTTAGTGCACAACTGTATATCATTCATGAGTTTGAATAAAGAAAGTTATAATATTACTGTCACCTGCAGATTATCATGCAAGAGTGCTGTGTTATGGAAGTTTCATCTTGCAGGTAATACTGTAGACTGTACATGGGTATACGTAGTTTGCAATGCAATTTTTAATCCTTTAGTTAATTAATTGTAACAGTATTAATTCTTGCAATATTGTGCTGTCCCACATTGTCCACATGAATGCACAGTGTGATTATACAAATAACCACTCACTAGCTGTAGGTCGTTGCATGCATGACACATTAATTTGTTGATGAAGTTAGGCCTGCATGCTGTTGTATTTTCTTGGTACAGGGTCAACCTTTCAATTCATCATATCAATCATAATAACAATATATCAGATCTACACGTATAATGTATATATATACAGTACTTCTAAATCATAGCTGTATGTAATAATTATAATTATCATTATTATTACAGTTACTGTATGTGTACATCATACTGTATATAGGACAATTTGCTTGGATAATTTAGAATCATCTCCTTTCTGGCATTCTATATTTTGTACACAGTCATCGCAACCCTTGGCTGTGCTATTAGTCTCCTCATGCATTTCCGTGTCTTCCAATTGATCTTGATGTTCATTGTCCTATATACATAGATCCATCCCGTGTATACTAATTTAGCCTTCTGCATTTCCTAATAAAATTAATGATCGTCATTTTCGAACAATCCCTTCTTCACACAATCTACAATTATTCTTTCAGTTTCTATTCTCCTCCATCTGCCCAATTTAAATATTCCAATTTGCAAGACCCAGCCCTGAACTCTACAGTCAGCCTCCTCGCATTCTACATGTCCTCTAACAGTGCAACACTTTAAATTTTTTTATCCTCCTCGACCTATCAACATTTTGTATTTCATCCAGCTCTTTTCTCCACCATAGCTCTTTCCTAGCTCCACCATCTTAGCTTTCTTTCCCCTTCTATCATCATACTAACTCTACCCACTCCTACCTAACTGATCTCCACATACTAGCTTTAATCATGTCATTATGTTTCTGCCTACTCATACCTTCAAATAAATTAAATGTACCATGTGCACTTACATCTGTGTGACCCAGACCCAAAGCCTGCATGTATACTGTCTGTCTAATGTTAGCCCCCATTCACTATCTTCCCAGGCCCATTTTACTAACCTCCTCACCAATCTCTCCATTCCCATTCATTCATTCTTCGACCACATGCAGCTTTGAATCATAATATATGTCACAACTGAATTTACCACCTTATTGGTATCCATCCTGATTCAAATTCTATATATTATAGTGTTGCAATTGAAAATCTTGAATGGACTCCCAAAAAGTTGTGGATTGCACTCAATTATTGTACTCTGTAGCCGTCTAATTTATTTTCATTTCTACTTGATATGCATGTTATATGCCTCAAATTTCACATCATCCATGCTGCATATACCTGGTATGGCTAAGCTCATAAACGAATTGGTGAAGGATTCCCACCCCACTCTACCTATCTGCCTTACCATCCTCACCACATTGAAAAATGACTTCCTATACATACCTCTGTTCATACATATATTCACCCATCATCTCTTAATCTTGTAGATGCTCACTCAAGATTACACCTAGATATTTGTAGGTATGTACGTACCCTTGAATTACGCTTTCTCCAACCTTGATTATCGCTTCTGTTCTTAGACTTATATAATATAATCTTTCTTTGTCTGAAGTGAGGTACCTTGTATTTGCCAGCATTGACTTTCAGATTGTTTCTTCTACACAATTAACTTGATATTTCATAAGCTTTGTTTAAGTTTGCAATGCATGATATAATGTAGTAAGGTCATCAGCATACAGCATGCCCGCGATACCATTACCAGTTACTTCAACTCTCATGTTATTTTCTATATCAGGTTAGGTAAGTCATTTTCATATAGGCTAAATAGACAACAAAAGGGAGAGAACACACCCCTGCTGTAGGCCTGGATCCTCACAAAAGGAATCATCATATTCTGTACTTATTTTAACTTTACATTTCACTGTATTGTATACACATATTGACTGAACTGTATGTATGTATGTGTGTGTGTGTGTGTGTGTGTGTGTGTGTGTGTGTGTGTGTGTACGTGTGTGTGTGTGTGTGTGTGTGTGTGTGCGTGTACATGTGTGTGTGTGTACGTGTGTGTGTGTGTTGTGTGTGTGCGTGTGTTTGTGTGTGTGCGTGTGTTTGTGTGTGTGCGTGTGTGTGTGTGTGTGTGTGTGTGTGTGTGTGTGTGTGTGTGTGTGTGTGTGTGTGTGTGTGTGTGTGTGTGTGTGTGTGTGTGTGTGTGTGTGTGTGTGTGTGTGTGTGTGTGTGTGTGTGTGTGTGTGTGTGTGTGTGTGTGTGTGTGTGTGTGTGTGTGTGTGTGTGTGTGTGTGTGTGTGTGTGTGTGTGTGTGTGTGTGTGTGTGTGTGTGTGTGTGTGTGTGTGTGTGTGTGTGTGTGTGTGTGTGTGTGTGTGTGTGTGTGTGTGTGTGTGTGTGTGTGTGTGTGTGTGTGTGTGTGTGTGTGTGTGTGTGTGTGTGTGTGTGTGTGTGTGTGTGTGTGTGTGTGTGTGTGTGTGTGTGTGTGTGTGTGTGTGTGTGTGTGTGTGTGTGTGTGTGTGTGTGTGTGTGTGTGTGTGTGTGTGTGTGTGTGTGTGTGTGTGTGTGTGTGTGTGTGTGTGTGTGTGTGTGTGTGTGTGTGTGTGTGTGTGTGTGTGTGTGTGTGTGTGTGTGTGTGTGTGTGTGTGTGTGTGTGTGTGTGTGTGTGTGTGTGTGTGTGTGTGTGTGTGTGTGTGTGTGTGTGTGTGTGTGTGTGTGTGTGTGTGTGTGTGTGTGTGTGTGTGTGTGTGTGTGTGTGTGTGTGTGTGTGTGTGTGTGTGTGTGTGTGTGTGTGTGTGGTTGTGATTGCATTCCATAAGAAACCTGGCCTGTGTCATTATCAGTTGATATTGAGTTACACTTGTATAGAGTTCAGAGCAGATGGAGAGGACAGCATCAGAATGAGCGTGTGTGTGTACATGTGTGTGTGTGTGTGTGTGTGTGTGTGTGTGTGTGTGTGTGTGTGTGTGTGTGTGTGTATGTGTGTGTGTGTGTGTGTGTGTGTGTGTGTGTGTGTGTGTGTGTATGTGTGTGTGTGTGTGTGTGTGTGTGTGTGTGTGTGAGTGGTTGTATGCATGTGATTGCATTCCATAAGAAACCTGACCTGTGTAATTATCAGTTGATATTGAGTTACACTTAAATTGTATGGAGTTCAGAGCAGATGGAGACGACAGCATCAGCTAGGGTTGTACGTGTGCAGTACATTTTCTAAAACTTTCAGTCTTCTCTTGAGATTTGAACATTGTCCTCTAGTCATTCAACTGTGTGGGTTCCATGATACAGGTTTTCTAGCAAAGCAAGGGATATTATAAATAATTACTGAGTTGAATCCTTTGCCTACTTTCATTTTCAACATGATGAATAAACTAAATTGAGTTTGTCTCTGGTTTTGGGTGTCCCAAGATATGAAGTGTTAACTTTGTTGCACGTGCAAGTTAGTATATTGGATATTAGAGTGCTCTTCAATGCAGTCATACAGTAGGTCTGTGAAGCATATTGGCAATATATAGATGTTCGAAAGCAGCTAGTGGGTGTAAGAATGTATGCATGCATATGCCCAATGCTATGCACTTGATCATGCAGATACCGCTCACTCATGATCAGTGTGAGTATGCTATACTTTTTGTGAATAATGTAGACGCTCATTTTTGTGAAGATGAAATATATATTTGTGAATTTGTGAGTTATAATATACGCTGTGATTGCAAAATTTAGTAGTCATTTGCGGCCATTATATACTGTATGTATTATTTTATGTATGCAGTGTTAAACACAAAAATTACAGTGTGAATGCTCTTCAAGTGCATATTCTAAGCAAATTTTGAAGTCCGTGAAAAATTCGCGCATCTACAGTAATCTATACAATGTCATCTAACAATAACGGTTTTTCTGTATGTGTGTGTGTGTGTGTGTGTGTGTGTGTGTGTGTGTGTGTGTGTGTGTGTGTGTACGTGTGTGTGGTTGCTTGCATGCATGTGTTAGTATTCAATGGGAAACCTGGCCTGAATGCATGTGTCCTTATCAGTTGATATTGAGTTACACTTACATGGTGCTCAGAGGAGGTAGGAAGGCGACAACAAGAAAATCTAGGGGAGTGAATGCTTCTAGAATTTTCAGTTTACTTTTGAGGATTGGCCATTGCTAGTAATTCTACTGTATGGGTTGCATGACGCATATGTGGTAACAAAGCAAGTCTTAGGCATGTCATGATAAATTACTGACTTGAATCCTTTGTTGAGTTTCATTTTCAACATGATGAATAGATCATATTGAGTTTGTCAAGCATTCCAAGAAAGAAGTGTTCTTTCACGTGCTATAGTTAATATCTAAGACTTTGGAATCACTATGCTGTTTATTGCAATCTTAAAGATTGGTTTGTGACTCTTTATTGGCAATAAATGCTTTAAAAGCAGTGGGTGTAAGAATGCATGCATGCATGCATGTCCGAGGCTGTGCACTTGTCACGGAGGTACCCCTCACTCAGTATCATTGGAGCATGCTACATTTTGTTAATAACCTACGCCTAACAATTGCAGTAAGCAAGAGTGGGTGTGTGGTGGACACACTTTAGGTCTTTATCTGACTTTCATATTTACCCCTTTAAATTCTGTTTAATTAATTATACTTTACACGCATGCGTACAACAATCTACCATGTGTGTCCGCTTGTTTCCTGTCTTGTCACGTACTGGTTCTGTTTGTCTAATTCATTCTATGATTTAACTAATGGTTACGGGTCTCTCTCACATACGAACCCACATATAACCATATTGGTGAGCCTGACGTGGGTGTACACAGCTTATAAGGCTGCAGTTATGTACAATCATTCAAGCCTACAGTCTGCCTGTGCTTGCTTGTATAGATTGCTTCGCTTACGATTCATATAATGCTTATGTACCTTCTAATATCTATCCTATATATAATGTGATTATCCCATGAATTTCTATAATATTATGCATGGGCTCCCTCTTAAAAGGAATCTTCCCTATGAATATCATTACCTGACTGCTGATAAAATGCAGCACGGGGAGGAACTCATCAAACAACTCAGTTGTGCTTACATTGGCTTGCTTTGTCCTGTGTCCTGGCTGGTGCAACTTGTCTCACTGGTTAAGCTTCCTACTGGAATTAACAAACCCTTACTGGTGCCCATCTGAAGGATACACACTGCTGCAATTCATCCAGGTGAGCCTTTTTACCTTGTTGGGATACAAAGTCTATCATTAAGGTATGATCGACACTTTTTGAGACTATATATAACAAACCTTGCATTATCTTCACAGCTTGTAATTCCTGCACATGAAATAGGTACAAGTTGCTATTATACATGGCTGCTTGGGGAGGAAAATGTTTACCGGCTGCAAGCCGAGGGTGTGTGTAAAGCCCCTGAGCCCGAGGATTTAGGTCAGTAAACAGGTTACACCCCATGCAAGAAAGCCATGTATTAACTAATTTATCTCCTTTTAACGCTTAAAAAGACAGCTGCTCTGCTATAGTCGCTGTACATTGCACAAGTTGCAACCTTGCATGTTAATTGACAACCGTTATTGCAATTGATTGTCATGACAACCTGGGTGCTAAGCGAATACTGTCCTGACAGAAGGACAGGTATCCCAAATATTACACAGCACGGCTTCTTTGTTGTATGATGTCATCGGGAGATAATGAAGATTATTTTGATCAGTCCATGACACTGTAAAACAGAAATATAATCTAAATAATTAAAATCCTTTCAGTTCACCTTCAAAAGACCATGTTACCTAGGCTGACAGAATGTGGAAATTGTCATAACCAGATAACCCCCTGTAGTGGACCATTTCAAAGTTCGAAAACTTAGAAACTGTCCATCGCCGCTTGGCCATGAAATCAAAGGAACTAGAAAACACTTTAGGCATGTGTGTGTGGCGGATCAACAAACTTCCATTAGTCCTGGTTATGAAGGACAGTAATATTAACAGAAAAAGGTCTTATAGCACACTGGTGAAAGATCGCGTGAGGATTTGATCTGCTATACGCAACCCTTTGCTGCTATTACCTAGGCCTGTTGGTACATAGTAAGAATTTTAAACAAATACACATGCGTAAAAATAGTGATGAAGCAATTTATTGCTTATAGTCATCATGATCACCTAGCACAAAATTAAAATGAAGAAGATGTTAACCTACATTGAATGTAATTTTTCGTGTATTGTTTGTTATGTACACATTGAGCTCTATACATGTGTGTATCATTGATATAGTGGTACAAAATTCTCATTAATCTAGATCTGCCACCACTTATCTGCCATAAATGTTGTGCTTAAATTGTTTGAAAAGAGTACAATGTCATATTGATTTGGAAAATTTGCCAAACTCATTAATCTGCCCATTTTTTCAGAATGAATTGTGGCAGATTAAAAAGACTTCACTGTATAGAAGGTGCAAAGAGTGGTACTACATGAATTGACTTTTGCATTGACACCTAGAATTGATTTTTGCATTGGATATTAGATAACTGCAAAAATTATAGTAATCTTGATCATGAGGAAATATTGCCAATCTTGCAGGAAAACAGTTGTGAGCATTAATTTTGCTGTGCAGAAGGTAAAGTTAAAATGGTCTTTTACCTCAGAACTTATGCAATTTCTTTTCATAAATTAATGAAATTTGCTGAGGTGTTGGGCTTTGTGTTTAAAATTCATGTTTTCATTGTGCAGTATGGATACCATTCGCCTTGTTCTGTGGATGTTGACAGTTTCCCTGCTGGTGAATGATGGAGATTCTGTACGTACACGTTCTATTGTTATGGTCGGTCAGCAGGCTGCTCAACAAGCAAGCAGTATCTTATGGCGCCAGGAAGCTAGAATTCCCGATGTGCTTCGCTGGAATAGTCTAACTTCTGCACTTCAGAAAACAACCTGGGATCCTAACAAGAAGGTTTTTGAACCTGTGGAAGGCAAGGTACCTTCATTCCAAGGAACAAACAGTGAAGTACAATTGGTAATGGACAACAGAAGTCCACCTAGTGAAGTTGTTGGCATGGTTCATAACTGGCCAGTTGATGGTGACTCTTTGGGACGCTTGTCTATCCGTGCTCCTGGAGTTACCCAGGACTATGTGAAGGAAGTATTGACAGCTTTGCGAGAGAATGGCTTGCAATCTGAAGTGAGTGGACAAGATGTCATCAAGGGAACTGATTCCACAGGACGAGCTGTTTATGGAAGAATGGAACCTGGTGGACCCATTCAGTGGGGCTTGCCAGAAGGTAGTAGAGGTGTTGAATATGTTGCGAAAAGTGGGCCTGATGGAGGAGTCACTACTGAGACCAACAGGATTTCTAGTGGTGCGGCATATGTCAGACCATTAGGAGTTAAATCCTATCCTCTAGGTGACAAAGCATCACAATCTATTTTGGGTTTTGAAGATTTATCCACAAACATTATACGTTATTATGACAATGATGGTGTTTTTAGAGCACTCACTGAAGGCACTCAAAGCATTTTTGATCCTGTAGTTGTACCTGCAGATTGGGGCAGTCGAGGAACACGTAGAATTGTCAGATTCAAGGATGGCAACACTAAGACAGTTGAGGTGCGAGAATTCAGCAACCCAAATGATTTGCTTACTGAAATCAAGTACTGGGGAAGCAGAGGATTTAAGTATCCTCGTCCAAAAGGAACCATTGTGACTCCTAATGGTGAACAAACAAACAAATATGTATATCTAAGATATGGTGATTGGGTTTTAACTATGAAGGTGGAATCTTCTACTAACGATCAGTGGGGGATAAACCCATTCTATATTAATCTGGAAGGTGTAATCCATGCTGAAGATCCTAACATGCCTGGAATCACCAAGAATGAACATGTTAAAGTTCCTGACATTATAAGCCATGCTTACAAAGACATACAACCTCATACTGATGATCTCTTCTTTCGTAATGTGATTGACTTTTACACCGGAGTACAAACACCTATTCCCAGAGACAGTCTTGCTAGTGCTTACAATGCAGAAGTTGGGTCTGCCATGTTTGTTGCTGAGCCAATTCGTGACTGGCGTACTTTTCCCACCAATCGAATGGCCCTGGACCGTTTCCTACATGGTGATCTTGATAGAAATGAGTTCTTTGAAACTGCTCCTATGGCCAGAGGAGGAACAGGACCAGCTAGGTACAGTGGCCTCAGAGATACCAGCAAGGATAAACGGTTCACAGAGGGTTTTGAAGTGACCAAGTACCTTTTTGTTCGAAGTATGTATGACTGGTATAGTGGATACAATAATGATAATAGTAGAGGATTGTTAAAGAAAAACGAGGGGACTATTTTGACAGAAGCAGACCAATTGGACATTTTCACTGAATCCATGCGACATTTACTTGTCACAAGTCCTGATGAAAGATCTTCTTTGTACCAACCCCCTTTACCACCTGATGGTTGTTTGAAACGTGCTGCTGGGAAATGTTCCATTTCTGATGACTTGTCTGAGCCCCCTTGGGATGCTAGGCAAGTGGAATCTCCCGAAATAGACACAACTCAAACCCAATTTGATACCTTCACTGAAAGTGAAGAGCATAGCCTGTCTCTACAGACATCTATGGCCCTGCTCACAGACCAGATCACCATCAGCAAGGATATTGCACGGACTATTAGGGAGAGAGAAGAAACTACTGGTAAATCTTACCAAGTGGACCAGGATTCAATTCGTGTGGAGAATGGCAAGCTGACATTTGACCTAATCGATGTGGAAGATCCCACAGAGACCGAATCGGTTGAAGATGAATTTGATGATTCCAAGTTGGCCACTAAGCAGATTCTTGACGAAACAGAGACAAAAGTTATGGGCATTTCTAACGAGCATGAAGGTGGAGTCTCCCACTCTGTTGGTAGAGTACTTGGAATATATGGTACAATTTTCGGTCTTCAAGCTACACTGAACAGTTTTGAAGAAGGAGACAACACTGATGGTGCCATAGACCTGGCCATGACACTGCATGGGATAGGTGAATTGTCTGGTGTTAACCGTCTTGTCTACAGGGCTGCAGGGAGGGTTCTTGGTGCGGTAATGAGAGGAAGTGTCAAACGTATAGCATCAGTCACTGAAAGCATAGTTGGTGAGGATGCTGCAAGTGCTGTATTGTCAGGAGGAGATGAACTGTTGTCTGCCGGAACTAGAGTAGGAGAGCTAGCAGAGGATATTCCATTTGTAGGCACCGCATTTGGTATTTACAACATATATGAGGATTTGAAACAAGGCACTCCTATTGGCTATGTGGATGCTGGTCTGGACTCACTAATCACTGTTCTAGGTGTACTTGGCCCTGAAGCAGAACCAGTTACCATTGCCCTGACAGTGATCCGTATGACCATTGGCACTTTCTACTACGACATTAAGCATCAAATTGACTCCCTCCCACCGGGTGCCTCAACTGGTGAGAAGATATTGGCAGTTGTTAAAGGTATTTGGTATTCTTTGGGTGACATAGCTGACACTGTCACGGGTGGAATATTCACCTTTTCGGATAAGTCACAAAAACTTGACGAACAGTTTGACAATAATCAGGCTTTTTTACAGCAATTATCTGACTATAATAACTACTTTTCTGTAGTTAAAGAGAGTGGAAGTGGGTCAACTGCTATCAATTTTGCTGGTGGAAAAGAGTCTTGGAATGGAGGTGATATTGTGTTTGTGCTTAAGGATGATGGGTTAGGAGACCTAACCATGACAACAACCAACACAGATGGGCAAGAGGTCGACACATATGTAGAAAACATCGCATTTGGTCCAAATGCCAATGATATCATCATGGGCATAGGAGAATCGCACACAGTTAACTTCAGAACAGAAAGAGTAAAAGTTTTGTGGTTCATACCAGTGGATACAAAGCGTATAATTTCTGGTCTCAACGATGATAGTTCTACACTACAAGGTTCCTACACTGGTAACAGCAGATCCAACAACTTCTTTTCTGTACAAGAACTTCCTTCAGACTCTGGCCTAAAGTACAACTTGGAGGATTACTTCTACCACCTCATAGGAGGGGATGGGGATGACATGTTCTACCTGGGACCCCAGCATGCTCTTGTAGAGGGAGGGCTGGGAGAAGATGTGTATTTTGTCAATGTCACTACCACATGGGCCACTCTCAACAACCTCGCCCTTGACCAGAAGAATGACTATGTCATCATTCAGCACAACTACAATGAATTGAATCTAATAAGATCTGGAGCTGATGTTATCATCACTACTGATGGAGCAGATTCATCAGTAGCTCCTAAGCAGGTTACTCTTCAAAACTGGTACAGCAGTTCAGCCTATCAACACTTAACCATAAGGACAGAGGATGGTGTGTTGTTCAGAATAACAATAGATGAGCTAGGGCAGGCCTATTCTCTGCCCTTCACCCTCACTGCTGCTGGAAGTCCTGTAGGTAGAAAACTCAATGCAAACTTGACCGGCTTGGAAACAGTTCGATTTCTAGTTGGCTCTGCTCATGATGATACACTGGTGGGCAACTCTGGCACCAACACATTAATTGGAGGAGCGGGCAATGATGTGCTGACTGGAGGGCCTGGTAAAGACACCTACAACCTGGAGAAGGACAGCGGATGTGATACTATCATCAATTATGCAGAAGACAAGCAACAGGACAGTTTGCTGATTCCTGCTCAGTTTGCTGACATCACTGCTAGAAGACTGGCTATGGACCTTGTGCTCTCCACTCCAACACTTGATATTGTCCTTCTGTACTGGTTCGAGGGAGAAGAACATCAGCACTGTGTTTTCATAAGTGAAGACTACATTATATTTGAGGTCAAATCAATAGACATAAGGACCATTCATTTCCTTTTTTTTGAGTCGATTCAGCCCTCCCGTGAGGAGCTTAGCACCATTCCAATTATTCTGGAGTTGGCTAAACCCTCCAGTGTGGACCTAACTAGCAGTTCTGTTCTACGAAGAGTGCCAACTGTAATTGGATCTAATGGAGATGATAACATCACAGCAAATAACAAGAACAACTACCTCATGGGAGGCAGTGGTGATGATTTCATCAAAGGTGGGGAGGGTAGCGATGTGTATGTCATTCATCCCAACCAAGGACATGACCAGATCTATAATTTAGCTGCAGATCAGCAACAAGATCTTCTTTTGTTTGGCACCACCTACAATGATGCAGAGATACTGCCAAACTTTGATGGAGACCACCTGAGGTTGGTCTCTAGCAAGGACATGTCAGTGACCATCTTAAACTGGTTCACTTTGAATACATACCAGCATTTAACTGTCCGATCTGTGGATGGTGTTGAATTCACTCTACCCACAAACAAGACTACATTGAAAACTCCCATTGTGATTGATAGGTCTAGCTCAAACCAGTCACAAGTGCTAGACTTAAACAGAGGTGAATTATCTACTGTTCAGAGAGTGATTGGTTCTCAGGCAGATGACTGCATTGCTGGTAATCATTTATCTAACTACATAGACCCTTCACTGGGAGACATTGCTGAACTCAGAGGCAACAATGGCAGTGACACCTATGTTGTCAAGCCCGGGTATGGGCAGGTCACCGTGTATAACAAAGCTGAAGATGGTCTTACAGATTCTGTCCTTTTTCTTTTTCC
>CAUJGJ010000444.1:2190000-2242500 GCA_963170055.1 Halisarca cf. caerulea
TTATATTTATAATTGTATTTTGTTTGTTTGTTTTCTCGTCCTCACTCTCATGTATATGTACATAGTCAGTCTTTATTTTGATTGTATTTCTTTTGTTTTCTTGTCTTTCCCTTTCACTATGTGTATATTGTCATGATGTGTGCTGATGAACTATGGACTATACAATGGGCTGTAACAGATTTATAACATTAAACAATGAACTCTGGTCCTGTCATGTGTATGCTATATAAGCTGCTTGTAATCTGCTGTATATTCAGTCTCTTAATCATTGTGTGAACCAATGTGCAGTCGAGCACCATAACAACTTTTGGCGACGAGGATGACAACCATACAGTTTGGAGAATTTGACCCAAGTAAAGAAGATTGGTCTTCGTATACTGAGAGACTCATAGAGTACTTTGAGGCAAACAATATTGAACCAGAGAGGCACAGAGCAGCCTTGTTGAGTGTCTGTGGAGCAGAGACCTATCAGCTGATCCGAAATTTGCTAGCACCAGCTAAACCATCAAGCAAGACGTACAAGCAGTTGGTGACTCTTGTTCAAGACCACAAGCACCCCAAGCCATCTATTATTGTACAGAGGTTCACCTTCCACACGCGCTACAAGCGGGAAGGAGAGCAGGTTGCTGATTTTGTGGCAGACCTCAGAAAGTGTTTGGTAACAGTCTAGAAGATATGCTAAGGGATCGATTAATATGTGGTTTACGTGATGTACGTCTTCAGAAAAGACTGCTAGCCGAACCGGAGTTGACGTTTCATAGCGCATTAGCAACTTGTCAAGCACACGAGGCAGCTGAGAGAGATGCCAAGAATATTCAAGCTGGACAGATCACTTCAAAGGAAGAGGTTCTAGCCATAAGGAATGTCCCCAAAAGGAGTGGTAACCAGTCTTGCTACAGATGTGGAGGAAAGCACTTGGCTCATGAGTGTTCACTCAGAGAAGCAGTATGTTTCTTTTGCCGGAAGAAAGGACACATCACTAAGGTGTGCCGGGCAAAAAGACGAGACCATGAAGAGTTTCAGAAAGTCTCCTCCAAGAGTCAGAGAGTTGGTCAGGTAGTAGAAGTTGAATCTGAGAAATCCACAGATAGTGATATTGATGATACTTATATGCTTTTTAGCCTTTCAAATTTTAGACCGCCAATCTGGATAGATGTTCTCATTGATGGGAAGCATTTGTCTATGGAATTAGATACAGGAGCAGCTGTCTCAGTTATCAGTGAAGCTACCTACAAGGCCCAACTGAACAGCACTCCACAACTGAAGGAAGGGAATGTGAAGCTTCGTACATACACTGGTGAAGAAATCCCTGTTCTTGGTACACTGGAAGTATCAGTAAGTTATGACGATCAGAAGAGTGTGGTGACATTGTTAGTAGTGAAAGGAGATGGACCAAACCTGTTTGGACGCAACTGGCTAAAAATTTTCAAACTTCACTGGAGTAGGCTATGTAAACTAACCAAGGAGACTGAGTCCCTTGAAACCATTCTTAGCAGTCACAGTTGCCTGTTTGAGGGAGGGCTGGGCACTGTAAGTGGACCCCCAGTCCATATCCACACAGACACGGAAGCAAAGCCTATCTTCTGCAGACCTCGTTGAATACCATATGCCCTCAAGAATAAGGTTGAAAAAGAGTTGGAGAGATTGCAAGAGTCTAAGGTCATCAAGCCTGTGGAGATATCAGACTGGGCTGCACCGATTGTGCCAGTTGTGAAACCAGACGGATCCATTCGCATCTGTGGTGATTACCGTGTAACCGTTAACAAAGTAGCCAAGGTTGATGCACATCCGATTCCTAGAGCGGAAGATCTGTTTGCATCATTATCAGGAGGGAAGTCCTTTTCCAAATTAGATGTCGCACATGCATACCTACAATTACCATTAGATGAAGAATCACAGAAGATGGTAACCATCAATACACATAAGGGCTTATTTCAATACCAGAGGTTACCCTTTGGTATATCTTCTGCACCTGCTATATTCCAGAGAAAGATGGAGAGTATTTTGGAAGGAATTCCACATGTTTGTGTCTACATAGATGATATATTAATTACAGGTCCAAGTTCAGATGAACACCTGGCATCCCTGAAGTTGGTCCTATCAAAATTGGAAGAAGCTGGAATGCGCCTGAAGAGAGAGAAGTGTTCTTTTCTCATGCCGTCTGTTGAGTATCTAGTGCACAAAATCTCCGCAGAGGGGATCCTTCCAATGGATGACAAGGTGGAAGCCATCAAGAAAGCACCTATACCACAGAATGTTGCTGAACTGAGATGTTTTTTGGGTATGATCTCCTACTATACAAAATTCTTGAAGAACCTTTCAACGACAGTGGCACCACTCAATGCACTGCTAAAGAAGGGCGAGCCTTGGATGTGGGGGAAACAACAGGCAGAAGCGTTCAAGCAAGCTAAGTTATCATTAATGTCTACTGATGTGCTCACTCATTTTGATCCAGATAAGAAGCTTATACTGGAATGTGATGCCTCACCAGTTGGAGTAGGAGCTGTATTGTCCCATCAGTTGGAAAATGGCCTTTGCAAACCAATTGCCTTTGCAAGCCGATCCTTAAGCCATGCAGAGAAAAATTACTCACAACTGGATCGTGAAGGGTTGGCAATAGTGTTCGGAGTCAAGCGTTTCCACCAGTATCTATATGGACGGAAGTTCACTATATACTCGGATCATAAACCCTTGGAAGCCATTTTCAGTTGTAGCAAGCAGATTTCAACAATGGCATCAGCTCGTGTCAAAAGGTGGGCTTTAACTCTGAGTTGCTATGACTATACCTTACACTACAAACGTGGCAATGAAGTTCCTCATGCAGACTCCTTGAGTAGATTACCTCTTCCAGATGTTCCAAAGCAGGAAACCCCTATGCCCGGTGAGCTTGTATTGCTGCTAGAAGTGCTAGAAAACTCACCAGTCACCTCATTGATGATAAAGAATTGGACAAACCAAGATCCCTTGCTGTCGCGCATTGTGGACATGGTCGTACATGGCTGGTGTAATACAGAAGAGGAGACCATGAAACCCTACCAAAGAAGGAGAGAAGAGTTGTCAGTGGAGGATGGTTGTCTCTTGTGGGGGAATAGAGTAGTTGTTCCAGAAAAGGGCCGAGCTCAAATCTTGTCTCTTCTACACGAAGGGCATCCGGGTATACTGCGAATGAAGAGGCTTGCACGAAGTGTTGCATGGTGGCCAGGCATGGATGAAGCTATTGAAAGCACTGTGAACAAATGCCAACTGTGCCAAGAGAATCAGAAGAGTCCTAACCCTGTTATGGTACATCCTTGGGAATGGCCAAATTCTCCATGGACACGAGTGCATGCTGACTACGCTGGACCTCTGGAAGGAAAGATGTTCTTAATTCTAGTTGATGCCTACTCAAAGTGGTTGGAAGTTGACATCGTTCCCTCAGCCACAACACAGAACACCATCCCGAAACTACGATCCATTTTTGCCACACATGGGTTACCAGAAGTCCTTGTCACAGACAATAGAACAGCCTTTACCAGCAGGGAGTTTAAAGAGTTTACAAAACGAAATGGAATACAACATTTAACTACTGCACCGTACCATCCTTCATCAAATGGATTAGCAGAGAGAGCAGTCCAGACATTTAAGAGAGCCATTGAGAAGAGTTCCAGCCAAGCAGATATCCAAACAAGAGTATCTAGATTCCTCTTTCATTATCGTACAACACCCCACACTGTTACGGGCACACCACCAGCTGAGCTACTGATGAAGCGACGACCAAGAACACATTTGGACTGCATGAAGCCCAGTTTCAACAAAGCAATGAGAGAGAAGCAATTCAAGCAGTCTATGAAGACATTTCAGCGGGCCTCCTACAGAATGCCTCAGTGGGAATTGGGTGATAAAGTGTATGTAAGAAACTTTTCAGCCAGCAAACCAAAATGGTTACCAGGAGCAATTGAAGTGATGCATGGAGAGTCCCAAGCCAAAGTGAAGCTGTCTGATGGAAGAATGGTCAATCGCCATTTTGATCACATCAGAACTCGACTAGCACCGGACGAAGATGAGACTCAATCCCAAAACCTTGACATACCAATATCCCAGCCAGCACAAAAATTGCATTCCCCTTTACCAAGAAGATCTATGCGGATCAGACAGCCACCAGATCGATTTCAAGCTTGAATAATCCAAGGATGGAAGAATGTCATGATGTGTGCTGATGAACTATGGACTATACAATGGGCTGTAACAGATTTATTATGGAGTACGGTAGTACTCCATATGTAGGATTGACACGGAAAAAACATGGCCGCCATACATTAGCGCAAATTTTGTTTTCGTCTGAAAACTAACGATGCAGTACAGTTAGTAACATTTAAAAGTGATATTGGTACCTTTTGACACACTAGCTATAAGATGAAGTGTTAAAACCCTTCGTAGGCCAATTTCTTTAAAGAACTTTGCAATTTTAGACGAAAATGTATGGTTACGCAACACCAGTACCATTTTAAGATGCATTAAAATATAAATCTTACAATGTAACATAACACATAGAGAAGTTCAAATCATTGAGTCTAGTTCATTCATACATGGCCCTCATTGATGATCACATCAATGGGGGTATCAGTCAGGTCAAGTCTTGCTGGTCTGTGCAGGGCTGATCTTGCACCTCTCAGGCATAGATTAGCAGAGTCGATGAGTGAGAATCCAAGCTTACATCGGATCGTCTTCATTGTCTCACTGTATGGTGAGGAATGCTTCAGGCTGATCAACGAGGCTAATCTTTTATAAAAGATTGCCGCAGAAGGTCCCAACCCACCTGTTGCAGACAGCACAATTGGTGTAAAGGAGCCGTGTTCAACTTCAATGATTCTCCTCTCGTAGTGCCTTCTCTTCTCCTTTTCATTCTGTCTGTAGGCTGATTGGATGGTCTGGTTGGCATAGGCTCGTGCAAATGGGTTAAACACCCTTACGTCGAAGAATGCACTTTGCCTACGGTTTCCCCAGAAACCCAAGGCCTTCACATCAAGTCTTGCTTGATCCTCAACATTTGCGGTTCTGTGCAGGAATGTTTCTCCAGATATCGGTTGAAGATGAGGCTCAATTTCTACATTTGGACAAACTTCAGTAAGGAGCTGAGCAGTCAAGTCTTGGATGTGATTGTGTCTCACTGTAGGGAATGCTCCTTTGTGGCAATTGAGAGCATGGGTGGTGGAGAATGGAGCACCACAAGAGCAGTGACTTGGTAGCCTTGGAGGATCCCAGTCATATCGAATACAAAGGGCATCGCGAAAGGCCTGCTTATGTAAGGAGAATCCATGGGATTTGATTGGAAGTGTGGTGAGCCATGTGGATGCCCCTTTCTCCGATGCCAATTCCACAGCTTTCTGAAGCTTTGGTGCCAACGAGCTTTTCAGTGTTATGTGTTCCTGATGTTCCTTTGCTTGATGTTGCTTCTTGGTCTCACGCTTCAGATGCTCCTGTGTGGCTTGAATAGATAGGGGTGACTCATTGCTTTGCCCTGTGCAGAGCGAGACAAGGGGTGTGGTGATTGAACTTGATGCTCTATACTGCTCAACTGCCAATTTGCCTATTATGGGAATTCCAAGTCCTCCGTCCCTAGCGGGAAGTGCAAACATTTGTCTTTCAGTATCACTGATATCTCTGCGACCAGTTAAGGCAGGGAGAAGTCTGAAACGTAATGCATCCTCAACAGGTTGCAACTTGATATGTAGGTCAGGGATGACATGCATCAGATATTTCCACTTGCTCAGCAGCCCATTAGTCAGTGCACAATAGGCCGATTGGGGTTGCGATTGTGCAAACTCGGTTAGGCGATCAATCTCTTTAACCCATTGGTTGACTTTGGTGGCAATGAATGTGTCAGAGAAAGAGCTTGTACCAAGAGGAGCTCCAAGGTAGCTCCTCCCTTCGACAGAGATGTTAACTTCTGAGTCTGAGAAAACTTCCCTGGCCAATGGCAAGAACTCCTCCTTAACCAACAACCAGCTTTTGTGGGCATTTGGATGATAGCCAAAGAGGGGGCCTACTTCACGGATCTTGTTCCACCAAGACCTAAGGTTACCAAGTTTTCCACCAGCCGACGCATCGTCTGCAAACCAGATGTGGTTGACTGTGTTCGGAAGCTTCCGGATAAGGGGAACAGTGGCAATAGCATAGATGGACATAGCTAGTGGGTCCCCTTGGGTGGTCCCCTCTTGTGAGAGAATAGTCTCTCCATCAATGTAGAGGGGTGTGCAGTCCCGGTAGGTGTTCACCACAATCTTGGCTAGGGATGGACATAGTGCCTGTACATTCCTCATGGCAGCTTCCCTGTTCAGGGAATTGAAGGCGTTACTTGCGTCCACAAGTAGCACAACCTCAGCCTGATCATCAGATTGTATCCCTGTCATGGCATGTATCCCAGCTTCACATCCACTTGCATGTCCAGAACAGAGTTGGAAACTTCCTGCAGCGTTCAAAATGTCAGAGCTAGTGATACGTAGAGCAGCCTTGGCAACCATTCTGCGGAGAACTTCACCAACCCCTATGGGCCTCACCCCTGGATTTTTGTCCAGGGCAATCAAGCGGCTAGCTAGCAGGGGTGTAAGGCCTTTTGGGTCTACGTATTCAGTGCAGATCCTCCTGGTTAAACAGGCGATGGCATTGCAGAGGTCAGTAGATGCATTGCTAAATGAGGTGCATAGTCTTCTCCATCCAGATGCGTCAAGACCCGACGGTCCTGCCGAGCCAGTTGTTTGCACAGCGATGGTTCTAATGAGGGTACCATCAATTTCATCAAATAGCACTGGATGTGGTTCAGGATCTTGTCCTTGATCCACAATTGCTGACATGGGTGGCATAGTCCTTGCAGGATGTTTGTCCATGAGATGGTCTTTAACTGTACGGCCATCAGGCTGGATACCATTCAGTGACAAAGACCCCGCATTGGAGCACCCAGAAATCATTCTCATAGCAGCTTTCAACTTCCCTGCTTCCATCAATTTGGCAAAGTTGAGGGCAGTGTTGGTGTCTTCCTTTTTTCTCCGAGGTGGAAGATGAGATTGGATAGTTTTACCCTCATGCAGTAAAGAGTCGATCTCACCATTGTTCCATTTGTCAATTCTTTCTCTTAGGAGGCGGATATGCTCAGCATTCTTCGATCGATGGTGAGATCGTTGGAGCAGGAGAGCTGGCATACACATAGCTGCTTTCAAAGCTACACCTTCTAAAGCTGACCCCTCTGCATATGCAGATAGGAGAGTGGCTAATGAAGTCACAAATAGGGTTCCAGAACTTCCAGAGGGGACTTTGAAGAGATTTGGAACCCAGAGGACAATCTCTTCGTAGGCCCTATCAATACTAGACACAAACGCTAAACTATCAGCATTTCCCCAGGAGAAGTTTGGTGCCTCAATCTGGCGGAATTCCGGTAGGGGAGCGGCAGTGTCATGTTGAATGGTTTCCGAACAGGATTCTTGTTGTTCGGATTCCAGGATTATCTCCGAGTGCTCCCCGGCCGGACCTCTTGATCGGTTGCTGTGGTTATCTTCAGGTGTTTCACTCGATGAACATGTACAATTCCGACAAAATCCCAAACGGCTCGGGTAACAGTCCGTACAGACTTGACCGTTCTTTGCACATCTGCAATTCGCACAGGTTCCTGATCTGTTACTTCTACAACAAGCCATTTGACAAAGATTCGAGGGTGAAATCGAAACAAATGCAAATCGTAGAACTAAAATAGAACTGGATCAGCTGTCATCTTGTCGCCATTTTTGCATCACCAGACGTCTTCACTTACCATTTTAAGATTATTCTTATTCTTCTTATTCTTCTCGTCGTTTTTTCGAACTGGGCTACAGGTCGCCACGAAGGGTCCAGAGGTCTCATCTTTCGCCAGTGAGCTCCGATTGTTAGCGCGAAGTGCCTTTTGTAGGTTTTGAAGCAACACCTACACTTCTAAAGCGAGAAAAATTTAATAGGCAAATCCCGGCCCATACATTCGACGGATCAGCCATTTTCGGATCGGCGAAATGGCTACGTGAGACTAGACATACGCGTACGTACACAAGGTCTGCACTTCGATGATCGTCGACTTCAGCGCTCTTTTCGTTCGATCATTTGTTTCTAGATGGGTACACTGATATTAGTCAGGTAACTGCATAGATTTCTAGTTTCTTTATCTTACAAGATTTGATCGTGTTCCTTCTCAACTGCAGTGGAAACCTATTCAAGCAACCGTTTCGCTATAAAAGAAAAAACCGACGAACAAGGGTGTATAAAAACCATTTAAAAATGGTAAAGGATGTAGGATTGACACAGGATCGTGCAAAAAGCCATTATCAAAAAAAGGATTCTCCAAAAACACTTGGAACAAGGTTAAGTTGCAAAACCGGTACAGGGCTAGGTGGGCAAAGGGCAAGACAGGCATTGGGCTAGACGAGCATAGGGCTACACATGCATGAGGCTAGATGGGCATAGGGCTAGACAGAGTTTAATTGGACTGAGTGCACACTGTGCAAATTCCTACATCCCGCAGCACATATGTACTGTATAATGTGCTGCACCAGGTCTCCAATGGATACACTGTCTCCTACATCTGCTGTTGCCCAGGGGAAGGAGTGCATTCTTCTCTGCACCTCCCGCCATTTTGGCTTATGCTGTTGGCGCCTCCTCACCTATGGGTATGCAGCTAGACAGTTAGGAAATCGGCTGATTGATTCGCCTGCAGTACAGAGCAATCCAAGAACAATCTTTAGTTTAAAATTTTGTCAAATTATAAGTATATTAATTTAAATAATAATAATAATAATAATAATAATAATGATAGTAATAATAAATAAATAAATAAAATAATATATATAATACAACTGCAGGAGAGAGAGAACAAAGAAGCTAAAATTTGCATCAAACAACCAAAACACCAACAAAAAAACGATCTAAACAATTAATACAATAAAGATGAATACATATAAAACAAAAAAACAAATGTACACTGATATATCAAACAAACAAACAATAACAAGCAATAGTAAAGGAAATCAAACAGTAAAAGGCAGTACATCTGGATTATTCAGAGTCCCTAAGATGGAGATTGCGTTCCCCCTCTGAACTGCCACTGAAATATGCTGAAGCAGGTGGTATATGTGGAAGTTGGATCTCCTGATACTCTCTTAGCCTCCTGCCAATGTCTTTTAGGACTTTCAGGCCTTGAGGGCCAATTGGACCTCCAGTTTCAACTGCCACTGGAGCAAACCAGGTAGTGTTTCAGGCCCGTAGGCAGAAATTTGTCGCAAGGGGTTCTTTTCCACATACATGTGGGCATACATATACAAAATGGTTTCAAACTGAAACATGCAACCTTTGGTTTACTTGTTAGTGTTTTTTGATAGAGGATTGTGCTATCAGTTATAGGTTACAGATATATACAGAATAGAGGTATGTCTCTACCAAAAATCTCTTAGTTTCCTAGGAAGAACCCCCCGAACCCCCCTGACTACGGTCCTGTGCTTTAAATTGAAGACTGGAGTAGGTAGAAGACTTCCTACTCTCTGCATTGGCAGCAACTGCACCTGGATCTTGGCTGGCTAGGGACACATGTGACACAGCAAATGTGCCAGAACAAGTGAAATCCCACGCAATTAAGGGGATGACCACGACAACAGGGAACGAGGATGACTCCATCAGGACGACCATTACTTGCGCCACAGAGCCCATTGGGTTCCAAATGGGAAGGGATACCTGCTGATGCAAGAGCCCTGTGGATGATGCTGTTCACAGCACCATGTCTGAAGTGATGTCCCTGGCTCCTCCTGCAGCTCAGGCCATGTGTGGCTAATAAGTCCACAGAAGTCCCACAGTGCTGACAACAGTGGAGAGAAGATATTGCTAAGCCTAATCTGAGGCCAACTGCAATATGGATGACAGAGTCATCCATACTCAGACCTAAAGATGATATAGGAAGGGCTTGCAGCCAATACCCAGACTCCTTGGTGAAAGCCGCCAACAACCTAGCACGGGTGTGATGGGTGTCAGTTGTAGAATCCAACAGCTTCTGTTTGCACAATTCAACCATTGGCTCATCCAAGGCCCTCTGCCTAGAGGCCTTGCTGCCTGAAGGTGGACACAGGTTGTGGTCCTTAGACCACTCCCTGAGGGCTAGATCTGTGTCAGGACAATTCTGGAGTGCATGAGGGAATCAAAGCAGATGCCAGATCCTTGCAGCCTGCAGCAGAATATAAAAATGCAGAGGGTGCAATTAAGCAGGGTTGCGGATCTGATACCAATTCCCCAGAGCAAACTGGTAAGGAGGCCTGTAGCCAAGCTGCATGATCAGATAAGTCAATGTTCAAAACGGATTACAGAATAGAGTGTAATTGACTGTCAAAAGTGGAAAGAAGAGGAGAAAGGAAACATATGGTGCAGACCTCAAGATGTATCAGGATCTTTGGCAAAGAAAAGCATGTTTCAGCAGAAGCAGGGTGTCTTGCAATTGCATAGGCAAGTATTGTAGCCTGTCCCCCATAACCATGAGGGCGTCCAGTGTTTAATTCTCTGATACGAGAATTGCATGATAGAATTTATATTGCCAATAGGGGAGCCAAGCAGGACAGCATCACTGGCCATGGATGGAACTGATGACGAAAAGGGCTCTGGAAATAATGTGGGTACCGTGGGAGATATACTCACTCTTCTGACAATTCAATTCTAGACCAATTATAAGCTTGTTGCATGCCTCATGTACAAAAACTTCCAAGTCATTTGCAACCTTGATTGGCCGCATATCCCCCAATGAACCGTCGATGCATGAGGTATATATATAAAATGCCTTAAATGCAGACTATAGCTTCTGCATTATGTACTGGGTGGCCAGGCATGCAGAATAATATTGGGCCCAAATTAAGGGTCCCCTGCATGCTGAACACCTTCAGCTGCATGAGTATTTGCCTCCAAAAACATATTATAGAATTAGTGGCCAGTAAGCAGCATATACCACTATAGGTGGGTATAAATCTGCATAAGGGATAATGTCATGGATACGATCGGACAGATTGCATGTAGCATCCTGTACGGAGGGAATTGAAGGTGTTACATATATTACATAATAATATATCGAGCGCACGCAGTCAAGGTTGTATATAATATACATAATGCAATTCATGTAGTCTATATAATCATATATATGCATTAATTGTGTTATTATTAAAAATTATTATAATAGTATTACATAAGTGTTAATATGATGTCATGCAGTATTTAAAAGAGATCAAATAGACTATGATAATGAAAATATGTAAAAAAATGGAGAGCATCTGGCCACTGCATTCTAACAGACTCAATAGATGCTGACAGTTCAGTCATTGTAGACTCTTCCATCTCTCTTGGTACATTTGACAGAGTTAAGTCCTTCACGAATGGGTTCCTAGCAAATCCAGCTGATACAGCCCTGCACACTTTGGGATTGGACTCCACATCAAAGACAATCTTTACTGCTCCAATCTCTGCGACAGCTCTCTCCACCTCCTTCAAGAATTCTTCAGAACAGTCTGTATACAACATGCGCTTTCTCTATTAGCAGTAGGAACAAAACATGTAAACATCTGACTATACATAAAATGAAGGCCACACACTGCCATACACACACTACAAGTTACAGTCTGACCAGCTACAACTGTCCCGACAAGTGATCAAGGAGAAAAGGGATCGGGAGTGGCTAGATGGTCTACCACACCAGACTACTACAATGCATAGTGTAGGACCCCCTCCACAAATGAGCAGTATTTGACGTAGCAATTAGTAACTAGTAAGTGGGAGTGACTATGTAGGATCAGTAAGTCTTACCAAGAAAAGGAAGAGCAAATATCATTTCCTGTGGACAACTCAGCCTCTGTGTGTGTGTGTGTGTGTGTGTGTGTGTGTGTGTGTGTGTGTGTGTGTGTGTGTGTGTGTGTGTGTGTGTATGTTGTGTGTGTGTGTGTGTGTGTGTGTGTGTGTGTGTGTGTGTGTGTGTGTGTGTGTGTGTGTGTGTGTGTGTGTGTGTGTGTGTGTGTGTGTGTGTGTGTGTGTGTGTGTGTGTGTGTGTGTGAAAATGGCCGACTGACCATGTGATGAAGAAAGAGCAGAGGATATCCATCTAATCCTTGCTCTTAGTGAAGTGTTTTTAGTTTAGCTTAGGATCAGAGTGCTATTTTAGGCCTTTTTTGTTCTAGTACAAAAGTTGCATGGTATTTTTTTGATCTATTATGGATTCTATGGCAGAAGCTATTGATGCTTGCCCTTTTTGTGGGAAGTCTTTTAAACAGCTTGATCAGCATTTGTACAGATGTCCAGAACGGTGTTGAAGAGCTTACCATCACTTTTTGAAATCATGTAGAACAGGGGATGTATGTTCAGGATGTCACAAATTCTATAAACGAATTGATCTTCGTTTGAAGAATAGTAAAATCTGCATGCCATCTTCTTTCAGCTTCAAACTTCACACTATCCAAGTTGGCTCCAGAGGAATTATTGACCTAGACTCTGTGTCATGCCTTGCTGACATTTACAAGCCCAAGCAGAGAGCTTGGCATGCATACTTTTCTGGTTAACCTTGCTAGAACAGCAATCCCTGGCTCCTTTGCCATTCGGTGTAGTAGAAACAGATTGTAGATCAAAACTGTCCCATACATGTTATAGTTTTGCAACTTTCCTATTGCATTGTGTAATACTATGTACAGTGCATCATAACGTTACAGGCTTGTTGAGTCATGCGAATACCACATTTCTACCTCAGTAGTCCCATACTGTGCTATGTTTTCGTCGAGCATGTTGGCAGTGTATTCTTTACTCATGAAAGATTAATGATGATGAAGTGGAAAAAAGTGTGTGTGTGTGTGTGTGTGTGTGTGTGTGTGTGTGTGTGTTTGTGTGTGTGTGTGTGTGTGTGTGTGTGTGTGTGTGTGTGTGTGTGTGTGTGTGTGTGTGTGTGTGTGTGTGTGTGTGTGTGTGTGTGTGTGTGTGTGTGTGTGCGTATGTGTCGAAAATAACTTCCACAATTTGGTCTAAATTCTTAGATTACATACATTTTTAATCTTGATCACCTATCATGACCCTTGTTCAGACACCAGGTTCTACTACTTTCAATAACAAGTTTGCAAGATGTTACAAAAGGAAGTCAAAATCCATACGCGGGTATGCATTTGTGCTGTAGCTACTGTACTTAAGTTGCTAAGTTGACCCACATAGAGTACTACCATACTCCATGATTAGTGGAATAGTCTCAAGCTCTGATATTCAATTCAGCGAAATCACTTAACAAATTAAATTCATAGTTCTGCATTTATACACATGCATACACCACATATGTGCTTGCTAAAGAACAATAAAATGGCCCTACCATGAATCGTTTATTAAAAGGTGCCATTTTGAGAATTGATTAGATTCTTTTCTATGATTCAGACTTTCTATGCTTCTATTGTTTCTGCTTGTAACCTTGAAATTAATCTACACATTTAGGTCATACAAAGAATACAAATATCTACAGGAAGAACAAGTAAAACAACTGAGGACTTGAGAAGCACTACACTTGGAACACCACGGTTCATGTGGACACATGATACAAAATGATGAAGCTTACCCTCTTGATCACCATTTCATTGAGTGGTGTTTTTCGGTTAGTCAAAGATTTCATCACAGGTAGAAGTGGGAGGTCGGTCATCGACACTTGTTTCAAGACAGTATTGACTGCACAAGCGGTAGCCAGTGTTTCTGCTACATCATGACGACCTTCATTATACATAAGAGAAGACAGGTTGCAACTCTGAGACAGGCACAGTGTCATTGTAGTCATGGTAACAGAACACAACATGCAAATAGTACAGAAAATGACACAAACATAGTTAATTTAATGTCAAACAGTAAGTACAGTACTAGGTAGGGTCCACTGACGTCATACATCAAAAGCACCACCATGCCAGTAAATTTTGTTACTGGCTTCCTAACATGCCAATAATAAAATTCACTGCTGTGGCAGCTCCTTTGATGTATAACGTCATCAGGTGATAACATTATTTCCACTCTACCCATACACGCTGATGAGACTGCCAAGGTACTCAAGGTGTCCAACACTAACATTAAGTGGATGGAAACTGTACAAGTCAGGTTACAGTTTTATATAGTGACAGAATAAAGACATGTGAATATAAGATACTATTACTATATGGTTATATTGGACAAGATTTTGGGATTAAACAGAATGGCTATGTATACCGCCAAGTACCCCGTCTATAGAGGAAGGAGAATATGACACTTAAATAGAAAATTGAATGCATCATAACAGGGAAGGTGTGGTCAATGGACGGAAAGGACCATAGATATTCTATACTATGTACGTAGTATAGAATATCTATGGGAGGACATAGCAGGGAAGGTGTAGTCAATATGTGGGAGGGATATAGTAGATAAAGTGTGGTCAATGAAGGGAGGAACAACCGAAATTCTATGCCAGTTTTTGAAATTTCTAAAGTGCCATCAAATAGCACAGTATGTACTACAGCAGAACCTGTTTGATGTGGTCATCATTGGGACAAAACTTCCCTGGATGATTCACACATTACCAGGTTCTCATTGATATTCATTCCAGGAAGCTACGGCTAGTAATAAAATGTGGTCAAAAGCAAATAGCTGCTGTCACTATAGGCTTCCAGCTAGACGTCATTTTTTGTATGATTTTGTGAATATAGGGATACCCAGGTATGTTAAGCTGGAAATATTGCATAGGCTGTTGAATAGACATGCATGCTCTAATAGGTGTGAATGGCATTGTTCCTGATTTTGACTCTTTTCCCACAATATCTTGTTTCCCATCCAAAAAGAGTGCACACAGGTTTAAATCTCAATTTTATCTTCTTATACCATATAAGACAATGCAAAATAAGGGTGACCGTACAATGCATTAGACAGGTAGCCATATTAAACAGGCTGTGATGTACGTATGGGAATAGATAGCTGTTGGCCGCTTTTATGAGGTGACCACTACCACAGGTTTCACAGTACAGTGCAAATAAAAGGAACAGAAATTGGGGAGACATGTGCCAAATAAATTGGATATTATTGAGCTATAAGCAGTTGGTTCACTCACCTTCCATAGAAAGTTCATCGCACTTCACAACAAGGTCAGTGATAGATCCTGCACTAGTTCCAAAGACATGCAGCACTGCTGACATGTAGTCTTGTGAACCACCATCAAGGGTCAGTTTCTTCAAAGCTGTATTAGCTGACACTAAGCGACTCAGCTCAGACTTGTGCTCATGTGTAATGTCCTATTTCAACAAATGACATCTTATGAGGTACAAATCACCAATAACAGCTCATCCTTCACTTACAGTCACAGGACAATCAATGCCAAGTATAACATCCTTAATGGTAGAGCTACTAAAAATGGCTGGCAATGTTGATAGTGTTGTCCTTCTGCTCACAGTGAGGTGCAAGGCCTCCAGTGATGCCATACTGCTTAGGTTACTGACATCTGAAAACAGGTTCAAACAGGAAACAATTTACTCCCTTGGATACATTTTCTACACATTATCACATAAATGAGCTCTGACATGTAAACTCTGGTCGTCTACTCTCAGGAATAAGGAACAAAACACACATGGACAACTGACCACAAAGGTCACACACTACAAAGCTAAAATCTAACCTGTTTACAACTGTCCCAAGTGACTAAATAGAGGAAGGAGGAAGTGTTTAGATTGTCTACCGTGCTAAACTACTACTTCATGTAACAAGACATAGTTCAGGAGGGGTAGGCAGGACTAGGGACCATGTGTAGCAAACCCTTAACGTATGCCAAACATCACGTGAATGTCTCTGGCATGCTGGTGTGTTCAAGTGTTCAACTACAGATTGAATTGTGTACTATTGAGTACATGTACCTAATGATACACTCTAAAACAAGATGCAGGGATTCATGTTAGGTCCAAATGTGAATGAATGTGTGAGGTACATGTAGTCATTTTCCATATCTGTGAGATGCTTCATTGAGTGTGGTCAACAGGAGAGGAAGCATAGTGTGGGAGGGGGCATAGCAGGTAAGGTGTGGTCGATGGATAAGAGGATAAAGCAGGGAAGGTGTGGTTATTGGGGGGCGGGGCATAGCAAGGAAGGTGTGGTCAATGGGTGGAAGGGGCATAGCAGGGAGGGTGTGGTCATTGGGTGGGAGGGATATAGCAGGGAAGGTGTGGTGATACTGGATAATAACTTGTTCTGCAGTGCAAGTACATGCAGATTACCATGTGCATGGCCACAAATGATCATGGAACATAATACTTAGTGATCTATACTTCCACAGAAAAGGACTAAATACGTACAATATGAAACTACAGGCAAACTTCTCTATAACGAACTACCTTAGATTACTGAAAGGTTCATTTACAATAGAGTAGATAGGAGTGCTGTGCATTCTAAGGTCTATGTTTGTTCTATCAAGAGTTCATTGAATCCAAGGTTCATTATATTGGAGAGGTTCAATTGTAACTCAAAGGAGTGGTGAAATGAAAAGGACATAACAGGGAATTAAGGTGTGGCCAATGGGCGGGAGGGTCATAGCCGAGAAGGTGTGGCCAATGGGTGGGAGGGACATAGCTGAAAAGGTGTGGTCAATGGGCGGGGTGGACATAGTCGAGAAGGTGTGATCAATGGGTGGAATGGACATAGCTGAGAAGGTGCGATCAATGGGTGGGAGGGACATAGCTGGGAAGAGGAGCCCCTTCCCAGCTATGTCCATACTGGTAAAACTTGGTCTGCAGTGCAAGTACAGATTTCTACCATGTGGCCGCAATTCTTCGTGGGATGGGTACTTTGTGAATCAAAACCTTGACTTTAAAGTAAATTATTTCTCGTCATATCAACCACATATACTAACCAAATATTCCCCAATAAATATCCATGAATGCTATGTACATTATTCATAAAAATACCAAAAGAAGTTCCTTGTGGAATTAGCTGCCACAAGGTACGTACGTACGTAGTTCAACAGGAATATTCGGTATATGATGGACTCAATTCGGAAGTAAGAGGACCAGAAATGAGGGAGTTGCATACCTATTGAATTGAATAACATTAAACTACATGCAATTGGTTCACTCACCTTCCACAGAAAGTTCATCACACTTCACAACAAGGTCAGTGATGGATCCTACACTAGTTCCAAAGACATGCAGCACTGCTGACATGTAGTCTTGTGAACAACCATGAAGGGTCAGTTTCTTCAAAGCTGTATTCGCTGACACTAAGCGACTCAGCTCAGACTTGTGCTCATGTGTAATGTCCTATTTCAATAAATGACGTCTTATGAGGTACAAATCAACAACAACAGCTCATCCTTCACTTACAGTTACAGGACAATCAAAGATAAAGTGCAAGTCCTTAATGGTAGAGCTGCTAAAAATGGCTGACAATGCAGACGGTGTTGTCCTTTTCCTCACAATAAGGATCAAGGTCTCCAGTGATGCCACAGTGCTTAGGCTCCTACCATCTGAAAACAGGTTTAAACAGGAAACAATTTACTTCATTGGATAAATAATCTACACATTATCATGTAAATGAACTCTGGCATGTTAACTCTGTATCCTGTGCTCTCAGGAATAAGGAACAAACTACACAGACAACTGACCTCAAAGTCACCCACTACAAAGCTACAAGTCTAACCTGCTACACCTGTTCCAACAAGTGACCGAGGAGAGATGGGAGGGAGTGGTTAGATGGTCTACTGTTCTAAACTACTACTTCATGTAACAAGACATATGGTAGGCAAGGAAAATTTGTTACCATTACGAAGCGAACTTCGCCAAAAAACTTCGAGCAAACTTCCTTCGAACTTCGAGCGAGCTTCCATCGAATTTTGAACGAGCTTTGAGGAACCTGTGGGCAAACTTCAGGCGAACTTCGTGCAAACTTCTACCAAAGTTCGTGGAACTTTGATTGACTTTCACGGCGAACTTCGATTGAATTTTCACTACGAACAGTGAGTATACAATGACGTAATTTCGCATTGAGGTGTAATTTTATCGCAATACCCACAGCACATATGTACTGTATAATGTGCTGCACATGCGGGATGAGGAATTTGCACAGTGTGCACTCAGTCCAACTAAACTCCCTCTAGCCCTATACCCGTCTAGCCTCATGTATGTGTAACCCTATGCTCGTCTAGCCCTATGCCTGTCTTGCCCTTTGCCCACTTAGCCCTGTACTGGTTTTGCAACTTACCCTTGTTCCAAGTGTTTTTGGAGAATCCTTTTTTGATAACGGCTTTTTGCACGATCCTGTGCCAATCCTACATCCCTTTATCATTTTTAAAATGGTTTTTATACACCCTTGTTTGTGCAGTTTTCCCTTTTGTAGCGAAACGGTTGTTTGAATAGGTTTCCACTGCAGTTGAGAAGGAACACGATCAAATCATGTATAAGATAAAGAAACTAGAAATCTATCCAGTTACCTGACTTATATCAATGTACCCATCTAGAAACAAATGCTCGAACAAAAAGAGCGCTGAAGTCGACGATCATCGAAGTACAGGCCTTGTGTACGTACGCGCACGTCTAGTCTCGCGTAGCCATTTCACTAGTCCGAAAATGGCTGATCCGGCAAATGTATGGAATTTGCCTATTAAATTTTTTCTCGCTTTAGAAGTGTAGGTGTTGCTTCAAAACCTACAAAAGGCACTTCGCGCTAACAATCCGAGCTCACTGGCGAAAGATGAGACCTCTGGACCCTTCGTGGCTACCTGTAGCTCAGTTCGAAAAAAATGACGAGAAGAAGAAGAATAATCTTAAAATGTACTGGTGTTGCGTAGCCATACATTTTTGTCTAAAATTTCAAAGTTCTTTAAAGAAATTGGCCTACGAAGGGTTTTAACCACTTCATCTTATAGCTAGTGTGTCAAACGGCACCAATATCACTTCTAAATGCTTCAAACTGTACTGTGTCGTTAGTTTTCGGACGAAAACAAAATTTGTGCTAATGTATGGTGGCCATGTTTTTTCGGTGTCAATCCTACATATGGAGTACTACCGTACTCCATAATAATTCCACGAGGCGAATGTTTGCGAAGATAAGGAACAAAAGACCACGAAGAAATGCCACCACCCCCAAAAAAGAAGCAAGTGGAACGAGCTAAGAAAGGAAAAAACCCATAAGCATCATTCACGTCACAGCTGCATATGATCCAGCTGAAGAAACTGAAGTCCTCAATGTGTCACTGTCACCAGACAACACTGTCACTGCGACACCAGTAGTTGCATCAGATTCTCAAAGAATACCTCCCAGACCGGTATCAGTAGCAGTGACATCTGGGGTGCTTATTTCCCCAGATGTGCCAATGCAGAATGCTTCATTGACAAGTAGCAACACACTTCAGCCTGAATTAATGCTGCAGAAAATAATGGAGGACCTTCAAGCACAAAAGAATGCTTTCCAAAGTTTTGAAAATACTATGAATCAGCGTTTTGCAGAAGTTTAAGTGATGTCTGATTTGCAAGCAAAAAGGATTTTGGAAATAGAGGCAAAATTGGAAGAGAAAGTGTCGTATCCTGTACACTTTCAGTTAGGTTGTGATTTAGCCACCCAAGATAATGATCCTGGATTTACCCAGCCAAAGGAGCCAGTCGTAGGGCTGTTAAGTCCTAGAGGAGTAACAGTTTTAAATGATGACAAATCTGCCATCTCCTGCTTCCCACCTTGACACAACTCCAACTACCAGATGGAATTATGCAGAGCCTGAGCTTAAATCCCCAGCTGATGTTATTAATGACAGCCATAAACTACTACAATGTACAACTAAAGCTGGACGGCTGGCTGTTTAATTGGCAAGAGATTGCTACTTTGGTAAAAAGATGCTGAGTAGAAACACAATGTCAAGTTTGCCAAAAGAAAAAATGAAAGAAATAAAAGCTAGGCTGTACGAGGTTTATCGTTTTAACAACCATGTGGAATTTAAACCACTGTGGCAGAAATGTCTTATTCTAATAGGCAAAGTCTGCCAGGGACTCAGAGCAAAAGGCAACCCAGTGTCATGTTGATATAAATATTTATACTTATTATTACTATTTTCTTATAAACAATTACGTATTTATGATACTTGGTTGTATGTGCGTATTATAATAATAATTATTATTTATTAGATCCATGGATGCAATTTTTTTTGAATCGATGTTATGCAATTAATAGAGCAACACTAGTACAAAATTTACTGACAATAAAGATGCAATAAGACAGTTTTGTAATTAACATGAATAGCACTTCACACAGCAATTAATTGAGTCAATTGTGAGGGATGCATTCCTCCAACACACAATAATCAAAATGACATCTAAGTTAAACATGTTTGCATGCATGTACATATAGTCGATCTACTGCAATGATAATTATAGATACAACTAATTTAGTATCCAGTGGGTCCACCTTCACATTCTATTACCTTGGGCAAGACTTTGGATAGGTGATTAATGTACTTACAACACTTTGCAGTATCAACAGATTCCCAGAAAGCATCTATTCCCTGCACCAACTCGTCTTTAGTTCTTGGTTTCACTTCTCTTCGTATGTGTTCCTTTAACTCATGCCACATATTTTCTATTGGGTTACAATCAGGTGATTCAGGTGGCGTACGCCACCGGTTAATCCCTTTATCATTGAAGAATTGTTGTGCACGAGTGGATGTGTGTTTTGGATCGTTGTCCTGAACGAATCTACGTCCATTTGGATACAACTTTCCAATATAGGCAGTAGGGTTTGCTCAAGAATGCTGACATAGCCAACAGCATCCATGCATCCCTCAAAAATGCAAATTCCCGATTTTCCCTTCTTGCTTATAGCTGCCCACACATGAACCTTAGTTGGATGCTTCGGTCTGGGCTTGTGCCTCGGTTTAAGACCAGTTTTGGTGCAACAGAATCTACGGTGGGTCGCAATTTGTACCATTGTTTCATCTGAATAAATGCAATCTGCAAAATCATCTCCTACATTGTTTCTTGCCAATTCCAGCCTCTTTTCTTTGTTTACATCGCGAATCATTTGACAGTAAGCACTTCCACGGCGTGTCCATCCAAGCTCCCTGCGACATTTCAATACGGGTGTGTCACTTATATGGTGGCCTTTTTCTGCCAACATTTTTTTCAACTCTCACTGTAGTTTCATCATATTCCATCATCTTTTCATCCAACAATTGTTATATTTCATCAGTAATCTTTGTCTTCCGGCCTGCACCTTCCCGTTGACCAATAGCACCGGTTTCATTGTACTTCTTCCAAAATTTCTGAATGCCTTGCCTAGTGGCTGGAAGATTCTCTTCTGCCAGAATCTTGGCGATTGTTGGAGCCTTGTACCCATCTTGCCAAAGTGAAATAATTCTCTGTCATTTGTAATCGCTAAAACAAGCCATAGCCCTTGAAAGTTTCACAACTCACAAAGCAAGCTCAGTCTGTCACAACTACTACAACAACTCAATAAAATGTTCTTCGATAGTATAACACTTTGTTTATCTTGAAGGAAAAAACTTTGAATGAACTACTGTTAAACTTCGAATGAATTTCGCTCTAACTTCAAAGCCAACATAGAGTGAACTTTGCTTCAACATCGAGCGACCTTCGCTTCAACATCGAGCTAACTTTGCTCTAAATTCGAGTGAACTTCGCGAATTGTATTCTTTGCATGGTAACATAATTTCCATGCCTACCGTAGTTCAGGAGGGGCAGACAGGACTAGGGACCATGTGTAGCAAACCCTTAATGTATGCCATACATCACGTGAATGTCTCTGGCATGCTGGTGTGTTCAAACGTTCAACTACAGATTGAGTTGTGTACTATTGAGTACACGTACCTAATGATACACTCTAAAACAAAGATGCAGGGATTCATGTTAGGTCCAAATGTGAATGAATGTGTGAGGTACATGTAGTCAATTTCCATATCTGTGAGATGCTTCATTGAGTGTGATCAACAGAAGAGGAAGCATAGTGTGGGAGGGGCATAGCAGGAAAGGTGTGGTCATTGGGGGGGGGGGGGGGGGGGGGGGGGGGAGGATATAGCAGGGAAGGTGTGGTGATACTGGATAGTATCTTGTTCTGCAGTGCAAGTACATGCAGATTACCATGTGCATGGCCACAATGATCATAGAACATAATATACAGTACAGGTCAAAAATTACTTGCGCTATTTCGCAAAATATTGCGCGACCCACTCGCGAGATAGTGTGTGATATCGAGCAAATATTGTGCGATCGCGCAGGACTGCCCTTCGAGATCGTGCGCGAATAGCAGACTCTCATAGACGATGTTCACTACTAGAAATAGACAGATTTCCAAATTACAGAGGCCTTATATAAGTAAAATAAATACCATACGGCAACTTTCTTCGAATTTAATTGATTTTCATATCTAAATAGTACTTTAAAATCTTCTTAAGCGTTTATTATAACCAAGCTTTTGAGCGCACATGTGCATCAAACGGTGGCTAGTACTACTAAGCGACAGGGATGGTGAAGAACAGAAAGCGTTTGGGAAGACCTAAGACAGACACGCCTGCATGTACACATTTTTATACGAAGCCTATGGCTCAGGATGATAAACTGACTTAACCAAAAGTCAAAACTGTTGGGAAAGATGACTGCCAATTCGGAGCAGTGTGTTTTTCAGAAAGAGCTTTTGTAATTCTCGTGACTATTGTCTAGAGAAGAAGATGTTCATGCTCGAGATTTTGCACGAATATTGCACGCGATCTCGTAATTTTGGTCGCAGTAGTCTCGTGTGATTATTACGTGATTGCGCAAAGTTAACGATCATGTGCGAGACTGCAAGTTTTCTTTGACTTGTACTGTACTTAGTGATTTATACTTCCACAGAAAAGGACTAAATACGTACAATATGAAACTACAGGCAAACTTCTCTATAACGAACTACCTTAGATCACTGAAAAGGTTCATTTACAATACAAGAGTAAATAGGAGTACTGAGCATTCTAAGGTCTATGTTTGTTCTATCAGGAGTTCATTGGATCCAAGGTTCATTATATTGGTTAGGTTCAACTGTAACTCAAAATAGTAGTGGAATGAAAAGGACATAGCAGGGAATTAAGGTGTGGTCAATGGGTGGGAGGGACACAATCGAGAAGGTGTAGTCATGGGTGGGAGGGACATAGCCGAGACGTTGTGGTGAATGGGCGGGATGGACATAGCCGAGAAGGTGTGGTCAATGGGTGGAATAGACATAGCCGAGAAGGTGTGATCAATGGGTGGGAGGGCCATAGTGAAGAAAGTGTTGTCAATGGCTGTGAGGGACATAGCTGGGAAGGGGCTCATACTGGTAAAACTTGGTCTGCAGTGCAAGTACAGATTTCTACCATGTGGCCGCAATTCCTCGTGGGATGGATACTTTGTGAATCAAAACCTTAACTTAAAAGTAAATTAATTCTTGTCATGTCAACCACATATACTAACCAAATATTCCCCAATAAATATCCATGAATGCTATGTACATTATTCATAAAAATACCAAAAGAAGTTCCTTGTGGAATTAGCTGCCACAAGGTACGTACGTAGTTCAACAGGAATATTCGGCATATGATGGACTCAATTTGGAAGTAAGAGGACCAGAAATGAAGGAGTTGCATACCTACTGAATTGGGCAACATTAAACTACATGTAATTGGTTCACTTACCTTCCACAGAAAGTTCATCATGAAACACAGTAAGGTCAGTGATGGATCCTACACTAGTTCCAAAGGCATGCAGCACTGCTGACATGTAGTCTTGTGAACCACCACCAAGGGTCAGTTTCTTCAAAGCTGTATTAGTTGACACTAAGCGTCTCAGCTCAGACTTGTGCTCATGTGTAATGTCCTATTTCAACAAATGACGTCTTATGAGGTACAAATCAACAACAGTTCATCCTTCACTTACAGTCACAGGACAACCAATGATGTGCAAGTTCTTAATGGTAGAGCTGCTAAAAACGGCTGACAATGCAGACGGTGTTGTCCTTTTGCTCAAAGTGAGGATCAAGGTCTCCAGTGATGCCACAGTGCTTAGGCTCCTACCATCTGAAAACAGGTTTAAACAGGAAACAATTTACTCCCTTAGATACATAATCTACACATTACCATGTAAATGAGCTCTGACATGTAAACTCTGTTTCCTCTACTCTCAGGAATAAGGAACAAAATACACAGACAACTGACCTTAAAAGTCACCCACTACAAAGCTAAGTCTAACCTGCTACAACTGTTCAACAAGTGACCGAGGAGAGATGGGAGGGAGTGGTTAGATAGTCTACCATTCTAAACTACTACTTCATGTAACAAGACATAGTTCGGGAGGGGCAGGGAGGACTAGAGAACATGTGTAGCAAACCCTTAACGTATGCCATACATCACGTGAATGTCTCTGGCATGCTGGTGTGTTCAAGTGTTCAACTACAGATTGAGTTGTTTTCTATTGAGTACACGTACCTAATGATACACTCTAAAATAAGATGCAGGGATTCATGTTAGGTCCAAATGTGAATGAATGTGTGAGGTACATGTAGTCAATTTCCATATCTGTGAGATGCTTCATTGAGTGTGGTCAACAGGAGAGGAAGCATAGTGTGGGATGGGGCATAGCAGGGAAAGTGTGGTTATTGGGGGGCGGGGCATAGCAGGGAAGGTGTGGTCAATGGATGAGAGGATATAGCAGGGAAGGTGTGGTTATACTGGACAGCAACTTGTTCTGCAGTGCAAGTACATGCAGATTACCGTGTGCATGGCCACAAATGATCATGTAACGTATACTTAGTGATCTATACTTCCACAGAAAAGGACTAAATACGTACAATATGAAACTACAGGCAAACTTCTCTATAACGAACTACCTTAGATCGCTGAAAGGTTCATTTACAATAGAGTAGATAGGAGTGCTGTGCATTCTAAGGTCTATGTTTGTTCTATCAGGAGTTCATTGAATCCAAGGTTCATTATATTGGAGAGGTTTAACTGTAACACAAAAAAGTAGTGAAATGGAAAGGACATAGCAGGGAAATAAGGTGTGGTCAATGGGTGGGAGGGATATAGCCGAAAAGGTGTAGTCAATGGGCGGGAGGGACATAGCAGAGAAGGTGTGGTTAATAGTTAGTGGTTATAATCAAAATCGAAATGGCCACGTGTGAAAAGGCGATGAGTGAAGAGGTAGCGATTAGAGCTGTTGATGTGATTGGTGATGCTAGTGCTGATTCTGATTTTGATTGGCGAGAAAAGAAACCTGTTTGCTTTAGATTCAAGTATTAAGTGATAAGATAAACTCTGGCGAAAATTGTGAAGATGCGTTAAGTGTTTCTGTGGCAAAGACCAGGAGTTTGACAAAATGGCATGTTGTGAGTTATGTTCTGGTTGGTTCATCTTCCGTGCATGTGATTTAAGGAAAAAGTGGGTGTATTGGAAGGTAGAGACTTTGTGTGTTGTTTCTACTTATCTTCCAAAATGTTGATGGTCTTGGAGGAGATTGTGGTGCTGAAGAAAGAGGTGAAAAGAATTGCATGGTTCAGGGGTTGGCACTAAGGGAAAAAGTTGTTGTTAAGTATGAGAAGGGTGATGAATTGGATAGAAGGATCCAAATCAATCTTCTAGAGAAGAAGCCGGCAATGAGTGCAATCAGAAATAATGAAATTCATAACCAGCATCCTAAGGCAGAGAACCATGCAGGATCAGTTTCAAGATGGGCAGACTCAGGCGTTTAAGAATGGCAGGGTTGTAACAGGAAGTGATTCTAGGGGGAGAAGAGAGAACCAGCAGCAGCCCTGAAAAGGGCAGAGCAGGGAGGTTGAGAATGGTTGAGTTGCGACAGGAGGTAATTCAAGGGTGAGAAAGAATGATCAAGGTGTATATGTTGGTGCCAGGAAGCTGTGGGTACGAGGAGTTATGTTTCTGGTGATCTAGTGAGGGAGAAGATAGAGAAAAAATTGGGGAGTGATGATAACATTGAGGTGGTTAAAGTTGTCAGAGAGGGAGCAAGGTTCCAATGGTGGTTCTGGTTGAAGAGCAAGAAAGAGGTTTTGTTGAAATTGCATGGATGATGTGGTGATGGATAGCTATTGGAAAGTTCAGAATGGGTCACCTTTTTGGATGTAGCTTCAGTCCGAGTGGTTGGCCGATCAGTTGCTTCTGGCCTATGGTAAATGTTGTGGGAAGGGTTGTATTGGTTATCCAATTGATTCTTCTGATACTTCTGATCATTTTACTGGAACAAACAACTTGTTTGATCTAACCAATGGTATTAACCTAAATTTCCCACTGAATTGATGTTTTGGAATGTATGTGGGTGGTCTTGTGGGCAGTCTTTCGAGAGTAGGTTGGTGGATTATAATGAGAGGCTTTTTGAGGTGGCCAAGGATTTTCATCTCCTGGCTGAAGAGCAAGGAGGGTTCAGGAAAGGTTGTGGCTTTGTGATCAGATTTTATCCTTCAAGTTGTTGCTGATTGCTCAATCCCAGGTTGCACAGAAGAAGGAACGCTGTCTGGTTAGTTTCGTTAAATGGTGGTCAACCATGTTGGCAGAGGTTAACTGACATCCCCCCTCATGTGTGGGTGTGAGCAAGTGAGTGTGCTTGAGTGTTGTTCATGTGTGCATGTGTGTGTGGGCAGTGGTAGAAATAGCATTTGACCATTGTTAGGACAAATGGTTGACCCAGAATTGTATTGGTAGGACATTTTGAAGATTGGTCAGCCATACGTATCTAACTGTCAGAGCCGGATTATGTATGTATGTACATGTGTACATTAACAATACAAAGGAATCTTTAGCACTGAACCTTGAAATTGGCAAAACAAATTGGCACTCAACTATAATAGCTGATATCAGAGACTCAGCTCTCAGTTTAGTAGTCAGCCAAATGGCTGATCCAACTCAACTTTGGTCAGCCATATTCCTGTTTTGTTTGGAAAATGGCAGACGGCAGGTAGCTATTTCTAGCTCTATGTGGATGCACCCAGCAGTGTTATGCCAGTGAGGGGCTCATACTGTCTGCTTATGGCTTCCCAGTCAAGGCATAATGAGTAGAATACAGGTGTGGAAATTGGGCTCCTTAAGGAGTCAGGTCAAGGTGTATTGAAAGTGCTGTCAGCACATCAACCAGAAGGTGCACAAGGCTAAGTTGCGATCAAATGGTGTAAAGGTTAAGGGGAAAAAAAATAAATGGGAAAAAGATATAGGTCACCAAAGGACAGACGATAGGTTTTAAGGTACATATAGGGGATTTGTAAGCCAGACAGCTGTCTGGGTTGCCAAATATATTCCATATATATATACCTGTTTTTTCACCCTCCAAATGGCCAAAAATTTGCATAAATGGTCCAATTGCGAGAAACTGCTTGATTGTAGCACTATGCCCGGAACGATTTTCACAAGCCGAAACATCTTAAGATTCCATCAAAGTTGGATTTGGTGGGATTCGAAGGCATCTGAGATCTAACCAAGCGACTTTATCTTCGTCCTCAACAAAACTGCCATTTTCGTGACGTTTCACAGATACGTAGGCATAGTGTCACAAAAGACGCCTTCTTCCCCCATTCTGTTGATATGTGAAATTTCGTACGTCACCTGAAAGATGCTAAATGACGCATTAAAAACAGCTGCTAATTGATGACGTTGAAAACAAGCACCGCCCACAATCGGAACAAGCAACAGACGGTTATAAACACCCTGTGTAGGGAGGAGTGCAGTCTGAGCCTCATGATGAGTGAAAGTCCCAGTGTGATCTGGGTTGAAGTTTGAGAGGGGGGGGGCGTCCGTTAACTGACAATTAATTGTCCAACTACTAACAGATTACAATTGACACACTTATCATGATTCTACGTACTATACATGGCTGAACACAGTGTTATGGATGCCTTTACTAACATGCTAAAGAGAAAAGGACGCCTGATGATGGGTATTCATCCTGACAGCTACACCCGTGTTAGGACACTGGAAGACAATAACAGTCCAGAAGCAAGCCTTCACAGAAATACTTGTGACACATAACTTTTAGAACCCATTGCATGTTACGCACACTCTCCACCCTACTTCAAAATGCTGACAAAACCCCTGAGGGCATAGCTGGATAGGTGCGGTCAGCATGTTTGGTAAATTCTTCTGTGTAGGTACAGAAACTTAATAGCGGTGATGCATTCAACATTGAGCATATGAGCAGAAATGAGGGAGGTATGTTCATTAAATTGGATAACATCATGCATGTGTTTGGCTCACTCACCTTCCACAGAAAGTTCATCATAACACTCCACAACAAGGTCAGTGATGGATCCTGCAATAGTTCCTAAGACATGCAGCACTGCTGACATGTAGTCTTGTGACCGACCATGAAGGATCAGTGTTTTCAAAGTTGTATTTGCTGACACTAAGCGACTAAGCTCTGATTTGTGCTCTTGTGTAATGTCCTATTTGAACAAATGACATCTTATGAGGTACAAATCAACAACAACAGCTCATCCTTCACTTACAGTCATAGGACAATGAATGCTAAGTTGCAAGACTTTAATGGTAGAGCTGCTAAAAATGGCTGACAATGGTAATAGTGTTGTCACTTTCTCCACAGTGAGGTGCAAGGTCTCCAGTGATGCCATACTGCTTAGGTTACTGACATCTGAAAACAGGTTTAAACAGGACACAATTTACTCCCTTGGATACATAATCTACACATTATCATGCAAATGAGCTCTGACATGTAAACTCTGTGTCCTCTGCTCTCAGGAATAAGGAACAAAACACACATAGACAACTGACCTCAAAGGTCACACACTACAAAGCTATAGTCCGACCTTACACATTATGTGACTTTGCATGCACTAACACCCACGAAAGCACGATTGTCGTTAGCATGGTTAAAGTAGCAAAGCGAGATGTCCTCCAACAATTCTCAAAACTCCAAAAAGATGAGCTATAATCAAGAATTCAAGTTAAACATCATCAAATTATACCGAGAAAGCAATGCGTACCTACTAAAAGCATCACACGTTTGGTAGGGGACACAGATAAGATCGTGGAAGGTAAAAAGGGGAGCAAGCAAGTTCAGCACCACAGGAGAGCGATGCATCTGGAGATGGAAGCCAATCTGTCCAGCAAATACAAGCAATTATGAAAGCTAGGGTTTAAAAGTAAAAGGTTATTGGTTTAAGATACGAGCTAAGTAACTTCTAGCAGACATGGAGTCTAAAGCACAGCAATTCAAGGTTTCTGATGGTTGGTTTGATACATTCAAAGTACGCGCCATAAAATTAGCTTTAGGTGATCAATCGACGTAGCCCAAACAACACCTTTAGGTAAATGCCTAAAGTTGCCAAAGCAGCCATTTTTCTTCTGAGATACCATACATTGGGATATTATCGAGGGCTAAATTTTTGTGAATTTGTCCCATGAAAGCTTTTTCGCAGTTTGAATTTTGCAACTCTGGGCTGAACAGCTATATTAGCATTTCTTTCACAACTCCTATCCGTGATACTATGGCTGGAATCAGCGAAAAGGGGTTCCCTATTGCTAGCTGCGTAAGTGCATATACCGGCACATACAGTTGAGGTGTGGCCAATGAGTGGGAGGGGCATAGCACAGAAAGTGTAGTCAATGAAGAAAGGAACTACCGAAACTTCACTACAGCTTTCAAAATTCAAAGTTCAATCAAATACTGTAGACTTGGGTTAAGAAGCGTATGTGCCTATCACTCAGGGTGGCAAGAAAATATGTGCCCACACAGGATATTTATAACCGTCCGTGAGAAAAATGACAAAATGACCGTCACTGAGAAGTTGCACATATACTCGATGTTTTCTTCTAAATACGAAAAAATGGGAGTTAAATCTGCATATCAGATTGAAGTTACACACATGTTAGCTGCTACGAAGTTATAAATATAATGGTAACTCCTTCTCAAAGGAAGAAAAACAATGCTGAAAACATGCTGGTTTTTACGAACTTTGTCTTTGCCACAGGGTAAAATCATCGAGGATTTTCATTAAATTAACATCAAAAGAAGGACAAAGTAGCGAAATATATGAAAATCGCTTGGGGAGCAAGCTATAACCAACGTAACGAAAGTTATAGGCCAAAAACTGTTTCTTTTTACCCTTCTAGAAGCACAAATTGTTGATAACTGTGCATGCAGTAAAGAAATACCTGATTATAACACTTTCCCCAAGCGATTTTTGTAAATTTTGACATATGCTGGACCGATTAAAACAGAAAGCACAAACAAAGATCAGAAGAAATTTCGACCCGCAGCAAAGCTTCGAGCTCAGAAAAACAGCCACGGGCGGTTATAAATGTCCCGTGTATATAAAATGTGCGCCTAATAGGCAGTGTTTTCGTCCACATTACACACCACATGACATCAAGCCAACCGTCAGAAACCATAAATTGCTGTGCATCAGACTCCATGTTTGCTAAAAGTTGCTTAGCTCCAATCATGAACCAGTAAAATTTTACTTCTAAACCTTGCTTTCGTAACTGCTTGTATTTGCTGTACAGATTGGCTTCCATCAAACAATAGTCAAAAATTTTAAGCTAAACATCATCAAAATTATACCGAGAAAGCCATGTGTACCGGACATCAAAGAAGCTTGCCCTCAATAATAAAACCATAATACGATGAGTAGGGGACGCTGATAAGATTGAGAAAACTAAATTGGGGAGCAAGCAAGTTCAACATCACAGGAGAGCGATGCATCCGGAGACGGAAGCCAATTTGTCCAGCAAATACAAGCAACTACAAAAGCACAGGTTTAAAAGTAAAGGGTTACTGGTTCATGATCCGAGCTATAAGCAGCTTCTAGCAGACATGGAGTCTGAAACACAGCAATTCAAGGTTTCTGATGATTGGTTTGATGCATTCAAAGTACACCATAAAATTAGCTTTAGGTGATCAATTGACGTATTGCAAACAGCACTCTTAGGTAAATGCCTAAATCTGCCATTTTTCCTTCTGAGATACCACACACTGGGAAAATTTTCAGGGCTATATTTTTGCAAATTTGTCCCAAATAAGTTTTTTTTGTGGTTTTAATTTTGTGACTCTGGGCTGAACATAATAGCATTTCTTTCATAACTCCTATCTGTGCTACTATGGCTGGAATCAGGGAAGAGGGGTTCTCAATCGTTAGCTGTGTAAAAGCATACTGGCATGTATACAAATACTTGGGTCATACTTGGCAGACTATAGCTGGAGAGGAATAACTGTGCCGGAGAAAGCAATAGTCCCCGTGATAGGTGTTAAAAGAACAAAAAGTTGCTAGGCCCTAATTTTCGTGGGCAAGAGGGAAAGTACGAGGGGTAGTCTGAGTACGGTACTTTTCTTAATAAAGCGAACGATGTTGCTCTGTCGGTCGAGTGACCAACCGGAATCCGTCGAATGTCCGAGCGCTGTCTGTCGAGGCGTTGATCGGTATTCGCGCGGCGCCAGGGTGTTGACCGCTTCGTATCAAAGCGTTGACCAGCGATATAGATTAAAAATAATAACAAGTATCATCTTTCTACAATAACTATGGAAGATCTTCCAGAGAGGTTTCATCGTCCTGCTCCATATGAGAGTCTACCAATTTAAGAATGTTCGAGTTTTTCTTGGACTTCGCACCCGTTCCCGGCTTTCTAAGGATGCTTCCTCTTTCTTCGTATCGCTTTAGAAAGCTACATATCCCCGTCTTGGCAAAAGTGTGGCCCTCTTCGCCCAGAATATCTACAATCCGGCGGTAAGACTTCCCTTTGCGCTTGAAAAGCAAAATTTGTCGAACAATGTAGCTCGATCGAATACCGTAACGCCATTTTCTAAAACTTAACTACATTCACACCAAAGTAAACATTACGTAATGATGACTGTCGAGTGGCTTCCGCTGACCGTAGAATGGCCATCGTGTGCCTGACCGTCGACTGTTGCTTCGTTGACCGCTGGTCGAACCCGAGATATCGTTCACTTTACTATGAAAAGTACCGTATGTAAAACAAGAAAAAAGTATGCACCTAATAAAAAGTGTGTGCTTCTTATAGAGAGGTGTGCGTCTTAACTTGAGTCTACACGGTATCACGGTATGTAGTACATTGCCAATGAAAGGACCAGAAATGAGGGAGTTGCATATTTACTGAATTGGATAACATCAAACTACATGCAATTGGCTCACTCACCTTCCACAGAAAGTTCATCACACTCCACAGCAAGGTCAGTGATGGATCCTGCACTAGTTCCTAAGACATGCAGCACTGCCGACATGTAGGGTTGTGAACCATCAAGGCTTAGTTTCTTCAAAGCTGTATTTGCTGATATCACGCAACTCAGCTCTGACTTGTGCTCATGTGTAATGTCCTATTTGAACAAATAACATCTTATGAGGTACAAATCAACAACAACAGCTCATCCTTCACTTACAGTCAAAGGATACTTAATGCTAAGTTTCAAGCCTTTCATGGTAGAGCTGCTAAAAATGGCTGACACTGCTGACAGTGTTGTCCTTCTCCTCACAGTAAGGTGCAAGGTCTCCAGTGATGTCACACTGCTTAGGTTCCTGACATCTAGAAACAGTTTTGAACAGGAAACAATTTTATCCCTGGGATACACAACGCACACATTACAGACCTGTACACAGGAATCCCAAAGGGAGATTACATAAGCAAAAATTTAAGCTATGATTTTCAAAATGCAGTTAATTTTTTAGCTGTTTCTTATCTTTGACAACAGTTTTGATGAATTTTGTCGCAGCATTATAAAGTTCCTAGTAGGTCCTAGGTGAATGGAGTGGTCGAATTGAATGCAAACAACTATTCTTCATGAATAATTACTTTAAAAAGAAAACTGTAGTGCTGTCAATAAACACAAACTAACTTATAGGGCATGATGACCACACTACTACATACAGCTATTCAAAATAATACAGTTGTTACTAGAGGAAAACATTGAATTACATGTTCGCACATATACCACACACACACACACACACACACACACATACACACACACACACACACACACACACACACACATGCACATAGTAGTTACACTTTCACAGAGGCACACACATGCGCACATACATGCATGCACGTATACACCTGCTCACCCTACCCCTTCACACACATGCACGCACACATTCACAGAGAAACATGCATGTACACATGCACCCGCGCGCACACACACACCAACTCACCCACCCACCCTAAACCATCAACACACACATACACACACACACACACACACACACACACACACACACACACACACACACAAATACACACACACACACACATACACACATTCACAGAGGCACACACACGCACGCTGCAAGAAAGAAACACACAAAGTCCAAGTAAAGCACAAAAGCATGTTTATAAATTCTGTTTGAGATGAGGTCAATGAACGAGAGAAACACCACATGTAGAACATGTCCAGAATTGTTACGATAGTACACCTCAGATAGTATAGTGTGAAAAATTAATGTTATTCTACAGCGCCTATTATAGTCACCCAGTTCTGTATTCTGTTGCTGTTATTCGGGCATATACAAATGCAAAATCTGAGTATAGTGATGTTTTCTGTCATTACTGTTGCTCTGTGCATGTGAACATTTTCTGCTGCTTGCTTGCAACTAGTCCAACAAACTAGCCCGTCCCACAAACGCTTTGCACAACGGGTTAGCTTGTTAGACTAGGTTGCAACACAGACACAGGAGTTCCGAGGAAAACTTCTTTACCATGCATTGGGAGTTGGCCACACAACCAATTTTCCCATATAAGGGCAATTGTATTGTTAAAGTTAAAGGTATGAGCACTGGATTGCTTACTGCTATGGTCTGCTAATGCGGCTTTGATAAGGAACTGCATGCTATCCATAGATCCCATACATGTAAAGCGATGCAACGTATCTTCTAGTACAGCAAATTAATGGTTAACATCAAACTACATGCAACTGGCTCACTCACCTTCCACAGAAAGTTCATCACACTCCACAACAAGGTCGGTGATGGATCCTGCACTAGTTCCTAAAACATGCAGCACTGCTGACATGTAGTCTTGTGAACCACCATCAAGGGTCAGTTTCTTCAAATCTGTATTAGCTGACACTAAGCGACTCAGCTCTGACTTGTGCTCATGTGTGATGTCCTATTTCAACAAATGACATCTTATGAGGTACAAATCAACAACAATAACTCATCCTTCACTTACAGTCAAAGGATAACGGATGCTAAGTTTAAAGTCCTTAATGGTAGAACTGCTAAAAATGGCTGACACTGCTGACAGTGTTGTCTTTTTCCTTACAGTGAGGTGCAATGTCTCCAGTGATGTCACACTGCTTAGGTTCCTGCCATCTAAAAACAGATTCAAACAGGAAACAATTCATCCTTTGGATACATAATGCACACATTACAGACCTGTACATAGGAATCCCAAAAGGGGGGTTACATGAGCACATTAGAACTGAAATTTTCAAAATGCAGGCAATATTTCCAGCTGTTCTTCAACAACAGCTATTATGAATTTTGTTGTTGAAATATATATTGGCAGTGATACAGTAGAAGTCAAAAATAACTTACAGCCTCACGCACAATTGTTGGCACGATCAGGCCATAATCACGCGAGACTTACGCAAGCGAAATCACGAGATCGCGTGCAATATTCGCGTAAATTCTCGAGCACAAACATTTTCATCTTTAGCCATAGTCGTGAGAATTACAAGCGTTATCTTTTAGAAACACACTGCTCTGGATTGGGCAGTCCTCTTTCCCAACAGTTTTGACTTTTCGTGCAGTCAATTTGCCATCCTGAGCCATAGCTTCATATACAAAACGTGTATGTGCAGGCATGTCTGTATTTGGTCTTCCCAAACGCTTTCTGTTCTTGACCATCCCTGTCGCTTGGTATTTTGCAATAATACTAGCCACCATTTGATGCACATGTCTGCTCGAAAGCACAGTTATAAACAAGTAATTCGAGTTAAAAACTCGTGGGGGCTGCCGCCCCACGTACTCGAATCACTTGCAAAGCATTGGAGTGTAAGTGCACAGCTAAACATTCATTGAACATACTGTTTATTGTAACTGGACGATTGTTTTGAAAACAATTGCCATATTTGGCAATTGTTTTCAAAACAATTCCTATAACTCATTCCTCTATAAATTCATGCTTCTCTATTACTATTATATAAATTCTCTATTATAAGACTTTTCTTCAAATCCATATTATATATATATATATATATATATATCGGACGAGCGTTACACACCAAAAGTCCAAATGAAAACAATATAGGGGCTGCCACAGGCAGCCCCTAAAAACGCTTTAGAAGTACTACTTGTACGACAATCAAACCAATTTGAAGCAAAGTGTTGCCGTTTTGGTATTTAGTTTACTTTTACCAATTCTCAAAAATTTGGAAATCTTTCTATTTCTGGTAGTCAACATCGTCTACAAGAGTTTGCCCTCTGCTCGAAATCTCGAAGGGCAGTCCTGCGTGATCATGCAATATTTGCTAAATTTCACATACTATCGCTCGAGTGGGTCGTGCAAGATTTTGCGAAATATAGTAATTTTTGACCTGTACTGTACCTCTGAAGGATGATGTCATTGGGTTGTGATGCTATGTCACATAAACATGGCAGTTCATTATGGCCTAAAATCCACTGCTGAAAAACTAGGTATATTTGTCGAAATCTTGGGACACTTCACATTTTAGCTCCACTTAAGGTTATAAAGATTGTATAATTGGTATAATAGATTCGGTTGGTTTAAAATTTATTGTGGGTGATTTGTAGCCAAGGGGCAGTAATAGGTTTAATTGCACAAATAGATGGTTTGTGCAAGATCATGGTGCTCCATTCAGGAGGTTGGGGGGGACGACTTGATATTTTAGCTAACCCACCCTATGTGTACGGAATTGCATTAGCATGCAAATGAGCTGTGATATGTAAACTCTGTGTCCACTGTTCTCAGGAATAAGGAACAAAACACACATAGACAACTGACCTCAAAGGTCACACACTACAAAGCTAAAGTCTAATCTGCTATGCAGTCCAAACAATGACCAAGGAGAGACTTAAAGGAGGGAGTGGTTAGATTGTCTATCACACCAGACTACTACAATGCGTATATGACGTCATTGTAGGACAGGTACTGCATCTATAGATGTCAACCCATCCCCTCAACAGATGAGGATCAGTTGAAAGGAGGGAAATACTGTAACAGAACATTCCAACAGTTGGTATAATATTAGTACTACATTACATGTCAGGAAAATTCCATAGCTGAACAATTTGACAAATATTGTAGTGAGAATGGGCCCATTAAATATTTATTCTCTAAATTCAGTGATAAATCCTAAACAAAATAGTTGCCGCTCATGTATGTAAACACCTTCTCCCTTCTTGCACGGAAAGGGCTTTGTATATGTATGTACAATAGACTTTTGTTGGCGTACAGCCATAGATCATACTAAAAAGTGCTTAGTTAGGTCCATGTAGTGAGATCTTATGTTGCATTTGTTTAAGACAGAAGCCATGTCTCTGTACCAATGCTGAGCTGAAGTTCCTAGTAGGTTCTAGGTGAATGGAGTGGTCAAATTGAATGCAAACAACTATTCTTCATGAATAATTACTTTAAAAAGAAAACTGTAGTGCTGTCAATAAACACAAACTAACTTATAGGGCATGATGACCACACTACTACATACAACTATTCAAAATTATCCAGTTATTACTACAGCAAAGCATTGAATCACATGCTCCCACATATACCACACACACACACACACACACACACACACACACACACACACACACACACACACACACACACACACATGCACATAGTAGTTACACTTTCACAGAGGCACACAAATGCGCACATGCATGCATGCACGCATACACCTGCCCACCCTACCCCTTCACACACATGCACACACTCATTCACAGAGAAACATGCATGTACACATGCACCCGTGCTCACACACACCAACTCACACACACACACACACACACACACACAAATACACACACCGACATACACAGGGTGTTTATAACCGTCTGTTGCTTCCGATTGTGGGCGGTGCTTGTTTTTTACGTCATCAACTAGCGGCTGTTTTTAATGCATCATTCGGTGTCTTTCAGATGACGTACGAATTTCACATATCAACAGAATAGGGGAAGAAGGTGACTTTTGTGATGCGGTCAATGGGTGTGAGAAACACCACATGTAGAACATGTCCAGAATTGTTACGATAGTATACCTCAGATAGTATAGTGAGAAATATTAACATTATTCCACAGTGCCTATTATAGTCACCCAGTTCTGTATTCTGTTGCTGTTATTCGGGCATATACAAATGCAAAATCTGAGTATGGTGATGTTTTCTGCCATTACTGTTGCTCTGTGCATGTGAACATTTTCTGCTGCTTGCTTGCAACTAGTCTAACAAACTAGCCCGTCCCACAAACGCTTTGCACAATTGGCTAGCTTGTTAGACTAGGTTGCAACACAGACACAGGAGTTCCGAGGAAAACTTCTTTACCATGCATTGGGAGTTGGCCACACAACCAATTTTCCCATATAAGGGCAATTGTATTGTTAAAGTTAATGGTATGGGTACTGGATTGCTTGCTGCTACGGTCTGCTAATGCAGCTTTGATAAGGAACTGCATGCTATCCATAGATCCCATACATGTAAAGTGATTCAATATATCATTGCCTGGATACCCTTATTAAACCTACGGTACTTCCCATAGTAATTTTAAGGACGACTGTTCATTCATTACACCTTCATTCAGCGTTCAATCAGGGTTCATTCAAGCCTTCGTTCAACCTTCGTTCATTCTGATCGATCACGTGATAGCGGAAGCATCATAATGCGCATGCAGATGTTCAAGTATAGGGAGTGCGCACGTGAATGTTATGGTTTATTCTAACTACATGAAACAACAAATTCTCTATCTAATCAGAATAGGTAAATTTTAGTCTCAGCTTGCGAATCTACTAGCGTCAGAAGGCCACCATGTTACAAAGCCCGGGATATTGGATTTCCTGAAGAAATTGAAAGATACGGGCACCCAGCCATTACCAGAAGCGGTTACTGGTAGAAAGCCCACGAAAACGCTTGCTATCCTGGACTTCATTGACAGCGAGATAGCCAAGGATGATTAAATTTGGTTTCGTTCATGTTGAAGAAAATAAACTCATTTCGCCAACTTGTGGAAGAATCCGAAGAATCGCTCACCTAGTCAAAGCGATTACGTCTTTATAAAAGTCGCGTAATTTTATTAAAAACGTCACATTATGACGTCATGGGTTCAAGCGTTCGTTCGCTTGTTCATTCAGCATCCGTTCGCCCTTCGTTGTTCGTTCGCTCATTCGTTTGTTCATAACAAATCGTTGAAATTACTATGGGAAGTACCGTATATTATATATGTGTGTGTGTATATATATATATATATATATATATATATATATATATATATAGCACTAACAACTAGGTGCTTATTATAGCACTAACAACTAGGTGGTTATTCTTCAACATTTTAACTGAGTATACTTAGTGAAACTAAAACTCTGAACCTCAGGGAGGTGGTATTTGACCACCCTGGGCACCACCCCTTGATACACTCATATGATCAATGGTTGGGAGGTGCATACAGTACTTTCCTTAGTAATTTCAATGATTTGTTATGAACAAATGAACGAATGAACGAATAACGAAGGGCGAACGAATGCTGAATGAATGAACGAACAAACGAACGCTTGAACCCATGACGTCATAATGTGACATTTTAAAAAAAATATGCAACAGTTTATAAAGACGTCATCGCTTAGACTAGGTGAGCGATTCTTCAGATTCTTCCACAAGTTGGTGAAATGAGTGTATTTTCTTGAAAATGAACGAAACAAAATTTCATAATCCTTAGCTATCTCGCTGTCAATGAAGTCCAGGATAGCACGCGTCTTGATGGGCTTTTTACCAGTTACGGCTTCTGGTAATGGTGCCAGTATCTTTAAATTTCTTCAGGAAATGTGATATCCCGGGCTCCGTATCGTGGTGGCCTTCTGACGCTAGTATAGATTCGTGATCTGAGACTAAGACTTGCCTTTTCTGATTAGATAGAAAATTCGGTGTTTCATGTAGTAGAATAAACCATAACGTTCGTCTGCACACTCTCTATACTTCAACATCTGCATGCGCATTATGACGCTTCCGCTATCACTTGATCGATCAGAATGAACGAAGGCTTGAATGAACCCTGATCGAACACTGAATGAAGGTGCAATGAATGAACAGTCGTCGTTAACATTACTATTGAAAGTACCATGGCAGAGAAGGTGTGGCCAATGGGTAGGAGGGGCATAGCAGTAAAGGCGTGGCAATGGAACAAAATAAAAGTCAAAGTGGAATTGGTAGGTAGGATTACAAGGGTATGATTATATTAGAAGAGACATGCTATAAACATTCAAGGAGCATTTCAAATGAATTGCAATATATGGACTGAGGAATGAGTGTCTTCACCTTAAGTGCATGTACTGATTGTTGCATACAAACATAAAAGACAAACAGCATGTGCATAAATGGACGTGCACACGTTTACCTTCAATAAACAAAAATGTGGAGGTGCAGAGTGCATGGTGGGAAACAGTGTTAAACATCACCGGATGACATCACGGTAAACAGTGTGGAAAGGGCTGCATACATACAAACACAAAATCTGACCATGCAACTGACGGTTTGGGTTACACTGAACTCAACAAGGAGGTACAACCGATGGAATTTAGATATTAGAGAGGTTTAGCATAACGTTTGAATGCTACGTAGTAAGCTGATAGGTACGTTTGAAATTTAGCACGTTCTTCATTTTAGCAACGTGGAATACTTTATACGTAACGTTATAGTGACATAGAACGATGTCGAAGATCTTTTTGCGAGTTTTTGGCGATTCTGAGGGAGATTTGGGCCATGAAGGCGTTCTTTTACTATCAGAAACGGAACGCCAGGCTGAAGAGCAGCAGTTAGAGGAGTAATGGAGAGAGCGTCAACACGAGCCTTATAACGTAGAGCAACAACGTACTAAGATACCTTGATATACGTCGAAACCGTTACCAAGAACGTTCTAATTTTCCGCGCGAAACGTAGTAAGCTTATTACGTAACGTTTTACGTAGTGTTAAACCTCTCTATTAACTAAGTTTAACAACTGTAACAGCAGTGAAGGAAATTATTATTGGCTTATATATACTGTGGCTTGTGCCACACACTGTGAAAGGAACCTATTAGTATTATAGTGGAAAATATGAAGGGACACACTTTAAGGTAATCTTCAGTGAGTCACTTACCTTTTGAGAACAGACTTTCCACCGACAGTTTCAAAGATTCCAATGAACAATTTGAGTTCAAGATAGGTAATATATTAGATAAAGAAGGAATACAAGCAAATGAAATATCCAAACTCTTCAAATGAGTGCACTTTCCCAAGGTGTAGCACAATACCAGAAGATCATGAGGAGTGAGAGAGAGGTTGAAGGAGAGGGAATTGGGTAAGTGCTTTACAATGTTTTCTGTAACAATTGAGTTTTGTGACTCATAAAGTGAGTGGCAGAGGAACAGAAGGTGAGGATTGTATTCAGAGCACCTGTTGAGTTGGGATAAATGCAGAGAAGAAGACAGAGTGTGGGAGGAAGGTGACTGATGGTCAGGCTGACAGAGAAAGGATGTTATTCTTTCTAAAGAAAGACCTGTCAGACCTGAATAAAACCGCACTACCATAGAATACTTTGGGTTGGTAAAGTTTTCGGCCAAAAAAGCAAGCTGTTCATCCTCTGAAAGCTTGGAAAGAAAGAAAGCGGCAAAGAATTCTTGATTGGTAGTATGGGAGAAGTTGTAGGTGCTACTTAACAGGCATCCTCGTCTACTGGAATGATGGTGGAGGAGGCCTCTAAAAAAAGCCTCATCCATGATTTTGTCTGCTGTGAGTAAGTCGTAAAAGATTTGCGAAAGTTCCTCTTCTTCAAATACATAGACAGAAGGTGTCTTCTTTAGACCTTCAAATGCCAACTGTCCTAAGATTTTCAGCAACTTCTGTTCATTACTAGGTAAAGACTGAAGAGAAGGCTTAGAACGAGAAGTGCTTTGGGAGTTCCATGACATCCCATGACAGGTAAAGTGTTCATAACACATAGTTATTGTTGCTGGAAATCCCCCATGATCACTGTATATACAGCAAAATATAAAGAGGTTGACAGGGATGTGGGCTCCTCCAATGAGGTCTGCACGTGAGCGTAATTCCTCTAGCATTTTCACTCCTTCCTCTGGATGATCCTTGAAGAACTGAGTTATGTAGCTTTTTATTGCTGCTTTGTCGAAGCCACGAATCTCATAAAATTTAGGAGTGAAGTCTTGAAGGTTGGGAATGCCACCAGGTCGACTTGTGACAATCATGTTAGCTTCAGGAAGCACTTTTCCCTGTAAAATCTTCCTGAAAGCAGAGGTGTCCTCTGATTCTAACAATTCCCTCACTTCGTCGGCTCCATCAAAAACAAAAAGGGTGTTACAGCCCTTGTTGTCTATGAGGGACTGAGTAGCTTCAGAATAATCTATGTTCTCATCTTCCGAGCCATAATAAGGAAGAAGTTCCTTGAGCGTCTTAGCTTGAGACACAAGTTTGTCCCTCAGTGGAAAATATAAAACTAGTTCGTAATCAGAGCCTGCCTTCCCTTCAGCCAGTGCACGACAGACCTGTTTGAGCAGGGAGGTCTTACCAATACCAGCATGTCCGTAAATGACGCGAACTTTGGACTGTGCCCTGTGTAATAATTTGGTATGTTCAACATTGGAACCTGCTCCTATTGGCTCCACACTGTCGGTCTTGTGGTGCTGAAGGAAATCAATTGGGTCCCTTGTATTGGAACCTGCTACTACTGGTTCTACACCGCAGGTCCTGTAGTGCTGAAGGAAATCATTCAGGTCCTTCTTACTTTTCCCCTTGACGGCTGGGTCGGTGAGCAGAAGGGTGAGCTTAATGTACTCCATTTTGATTCCATCCCCAACCTTTAATAGCTTGTACTGATCATAAGCATGTTCCCTCAGCTTGTCCACATGAGGGTTCTGAAGGGAAAAAGGACACACAGACACAGTGTCATTCAAAGTAAGCAACTGTATATACTTGGGTTACACAGTTCAACATCCGATCACAATTGCATTTAAATGACAGTTGTCCACATGTGACTGGATTCTATGCATACATTGATGCAAAATTACCTCTCAACAAATCGAATCCACATAGCTAGCACTATACATGTATATACATGGGGTGTTTATAACCAACTGTTGCTTGTTCGGATTGTGGGCGGTGCTTGTTTTCAACGTCATCATTAGCGGCAGTTTTAATGTGTCATTGAACATCTTTCAGATGACGTTGAATTTTCACTTATCAACAAAATGGGAAGAGAAGGCGACTTTTGTGACGTTGCACTTACGTATGCGTAAAACGTCACGAAAAAAGCAGTTTTGTTGAGGGCGAAGATAAAGTCGCTTCGCTGGACCTTTAGATGCCTTTGAATCACGCCAAATCCTACTTCAATGGAATCTTAAGAAGTTTCTGCTTGTGAAAATTGTTTTAAGGCATAGTGCTACAATTAAGCAGTTTCTCGCAATTAGACCATTTGGCCGTTTGAAGGGTGAAAACAGGTTTTTCGGTTAAAACTTTCTAACGGGAGATTATAACTTATAGCCTGGAATGATTTTGGGATAGCTCCTAACTTGTACTGCCTTCTCGTGTTGTTTTATGTGAATTGAGAGGGATCTAAAGGTGCAGCCAAGGCAAAGTTTGTCCGAAACTGCTATGTATTCCTAGCTCACTATCTTTCTTCAGACAATAGAAACAAATGCTAGTTAAGTACCAACATGAGCGGAATATATAGATTTGTTGTCCAGTAAGAAGAACTGGGCAAAAATCTTGTCAACTAAGTAAAAATGATTGATAATTCGTGATGCTATTTCAAGATGGCCATTTTAACATTTTATTCCTGGATGGTTATAAATACCCTGTGTAGACAAATCAGGTATTTTGAAATGTTCTGTCCTTATGTATTCACTGCCACATGTGATGGTGGTTTGCTTAAGTTAAATCATTGACGATTGAAACCAGAAAAATTGATAACAACTCTATCATAGAAGGTGGAACCTCTGTTAAAGGACACCTCTAATGTACCAACCTCTTCAGCTGGACACCATTGTTACACTACATTTGCAATGCACTGACATAGGCATATTTGAAATCTTATCAGAATTAATACAGACACTTTCATTTACATCCTAATGGTGTCCACATTATAGAAGATAAATTCCTCCTAATATAGCAGAATAATTAACCATCCCATAGTACACTCCATATTAAGGTAAATTGCAAATGTAATACATACTGTATAACTGGAAATATTGGTGGTCATTATATTTCAAATTGGTAATTTGCTTGAAATATGGGTGCATAAAACATTGGTGATAATATAAAATCTAGTGGTTTAGTGGAATCGTCAGAGGGTGCAAAGATTATCAGAATTTAATTAGCTATGCTAATCCATCAAAACCTGTGCTAATATTATAGGTCCCATTTACACTACAGTACTACGATACGTAACATATCCGCAAACATTCCATCATGTTTGCACCTTCCGTTCACACAACTACGGTGAAAACGATAAGAATATCTGAAAACATTCGGATCCGCAAACTAATCTGAAAAGCTTTGCATCCTGTATCGTATCGTTGTAGTGTAAACATGTGAATTTGAATTCTTTCACTAGAGAAGAAGGTTAGACAGCATTTCGTTACAGCATTTTGTCCTTTTGACTGTTTGGTTCACCTGTACAGGCTCATCTTGGCTACCCATTCACTTCAGAGCTCTGTTTTCCTTCATGGAAGACGAAGACTTGCGTTAAAATGATCGCAGTTTTCCATCCGCAATCAATTTTTTGGTTTAGACACGACTATCGCCTTTGTACTTTACTCTGGGTCATGTAAAAGTTCACTGCTTTATTGCTTGAATCAATCCCTGCTCCCTCGACTTTGTGGCTGTTAGCAGGTTAGCGCTTGTATGTGAAGATTGGCTCGCCATTTTGTTGCTGTGATGACATCTTTAACATCGAAATCAAGATGCTAGTGTAAACGTGACAAAATCTGCGTATAGAGTTGCACAGTCAAAAGTATCCGCATTCCAAGACTAGTGTAAACGGGGCCTTAGAAAGAGAGAACTGGATACAATTAAGGAATAGTTCATAACCACAAACATTGCAAGCTGTACACACTGACAAAACCGCTTTTATAATGGGATAAATATCACTCAAAAATTCTTAAACTATTGTAGTATTAAATAATCGTTGTGAGTATAGGCCCAATAATTTGTTAGTAGTTACTATGCTCATCGATTTTCAGAATGATTCAGAGTCCTGTTCTGCGCTGCTATTTTTCAATCACATTACGTTTTTATTTAAGGACATATGTATGTATGTACGTACGTATTTTGGCGAATATATATTTGGCAATTTTGATCATGACCGCCAACTCACCAAATAAAAAAACATCGCCAATATTACCACATTTATGGTATTCTTATTTCCTTACAAGTTGTGTATTGGCTGTCATGATCACATAAGACAAGTGTTGTGGTCAATCCAGGAGTGTGGGATGTACTGCATATTCACAAGATAAACATTTGTGGTCTTTATGGACTGGTAGCCCTCTGCAAAATTTTCAAACCCTCGAAAGTTTATCTGAGGTTCTTGTGCATGATAAAAAAATGGCTGTTATAGAAACAATGCAAAACACTGCAGTACCTTTGCCCTTTAACCTTGAATGGTCATTGTCCATTAACACAAACTGTTTCCATCAAAAAGACTAATAAAAGGTAGCTTGAGAGTTACAAAGGGGAATCGGCAAAGTTAAAAAATGTGTAAATTGTGAAGATCCATGATCCACAAGAGTTTCATCCCAAGAAAATTAAAATTTAGTACTATAATGAACCCATTGTACAGGGACAAACATATCCAAACATGGTAAGTAGATGGCAATAGAGTGGAATTGAGAGGTTGTTTAGAGATTGTGTTGGACATGATGTATGTCCTATTAAGTGAGACTCACCGTAACTTTCTCACGGCCAGGTTGGGGGGAATCCCTAGGAGACAGTGATGGAGAGTCAGGGCAGCCTACAGTGAAGCAGAACACAGGATATGCAGTAGTACTGTACAGAACAGAGGACATGTAGTGAAGGTAGTACTGCACAGAACAGAGGACATGTAGTGAAGGTAGTACTGCATAGAACAGAGGACATGTAGTGAAGGTACGTAGTACTGCATAGGAACAGTATATAGACCGTGTAGAGTGAAAACTCTATAAAAAGGACACTATTGGGACCACAGTGAGCTGTCCTCAATAAGGGGATGTCCATATTTCAGAAGATTCAAATTTACACATTTCAATAACTATTATGGATTCAAATGGGTCAGAGTATTATATGCTCTTTTAATAGAGGTTTGATTGTATAATAGAGGATAATTTCTGTGACCAATGGTATTCTCTAATGGCTTATTTTCTTTGTGTACTTTTCCAGCCGTAGGTGTAATACACATCTGAATAGTTGCACAATAGTAACATAGCAACCATCACGAACATTTGGCTCCAGAACATGAAAAGCAATTTGTGCAATATTAGTTTTGTGAACATTTCCCCAACATACAGTATGCAGGTATGTATGCACTACACATCAAACTTGATATTGGTACCACATGCACCATTCAAATGATGGTCAACCAAGGAACAAAACAACCAAAAGAGCAAACAACACGGCTCATCTTTTAACAGCAAACAGTGTTGACATCTACAATTTATATTGAAAAGTTTAAATTTATTATGATATATTTACGACTATGATGTGATGAAATTACTATCACAATACGAAGAGATAACGATCATCCTATACTCAGGATCTACCAAAATTACGAAGTGCTTCATAAGAAAAAGGTGTTGGCATGTGACACATACATGAGGAGTTCTGCAACTCATCAGCTCATGTCTGAGCCGTCATCTTTGACCTCATCATTAACTTCCGAAGAGCGTGCCAATCCTGTCTTCACCTATATCGTGGAGTCTGTCCTATTGTACTTCTTTACAAAATATGTCCTTACCTCTCCTTGTGGTGCTAAACCCTTAAAACTGAAGTTTCGTGCAAATAGAGGATGCGGTCAAGCCCGTCTTGCGTCATTGTCTGCTTCTCGTAGTCGGAATACATGCATTTCTTCTTTGCTTGAACGTGAAATATTACTTAGGAAACCTTACACAACAAATGAACGAGGTGAAAATATAGAGATATGCATTTTTCGCAAATGACGATAGGAATACGATTTCGTTCAAATCATCATCTGATTGTTGTACAATGGTTTTACCATGACGATACTATGAATTTACGATCATAATACGATAGAAATTGATTACGAATACAATACGTTATGGGAACTTTTTTATGACATGTACCGTAAGCACACTACCTTGTGATGTGTGCACAGTGCAGCCTTTGTAATCTTTTAACACTTCTTATCCTAACTAATTGGTGGTTGTCAATGGCAACTATAAGTGACTACGTTCTCATCACACTTTAGGCACAAATAAGACTAGGGAACATTTGTAGTACCCCTTGTGCAACTGTAGTGTTGATACAGACACACCAGGGGGAATACTTAAAGTAGATCTTGTTACGTAATCACAATATGTGTACGTAGGAAGAATGGCTAGAAAATGATACACAGAACTGAGCACAACATGTGAACATTACCTCTGTTAGGTACATTCTTTAAAGTCTTCCTTGCTACTTTGGTCAGTTTCGGTCTGCCCTCTCTCCCTGCCTCTTTCAGACAATTACAGAACATCCCAACACTCTCTTGAGTGTAGTAAGAAGTGGCAAAGTTGAACCACTTCTCAAAGGCATCGTACTGCTTCCCCTGGTTGCTCAAAGACTTGATTTCACTGTAGGGTGGATCTCCTAGCAACTGAGGCTTCCATCCATACAGTTTTGCTGCCAGTTCATTGTCCACTGTCAGGTTCTTCCTTAAGTAGGAGTAGAGACTTTCTAAGGCAGCTTTCACTGTAGGAAGGTGGACAAAACACACAGAAAATATGAAGCACATTCCAATGAAATACTACTGTCATGCATTCTATCAATAAAAATTAAAATGAAATGGGAGGGGGGCAATGACACAGTACAGAGGTACCTATTTTGAGAGACCACCCTGTGGTTCCAAAAAAGTGGTCTCTCAAGACAGGTATAGTCTGTTATTGGAGGTTCACTTAAAATAGGCATTAAATTATAATAATAAACTAAGTGTACTCAACTCTTTTACATGCTTTTAACGCCTTCTATTCCTTCTTTTCTGCTCTCTATATAAATTTAACCCTCTTTCCTATAAAGATAGTATGTTTCTCTTTACAGTACTCTAGCTCTAGCTGGCCATAATCTATTATGAGGTGGGAATTAAAATGGCGGCCCGTTGATATCCATGCTTTCGATTGCAACTATTGAATATTAGGCCTGTAGCACAATGAATAAAACCAGTCCGGCCAAAACCAATAATAATACTAGTTGTGAACAAAGTTCAGAACCTCGCAGAAGTAGAAATTGAATTGTGTTCAATTCCATTTTGACTGCTGCTTATGAATTCAAAACTGATGTGTGTGCTCTTGCTTTGAGTTGTAATGCTAGATTGAGTTTAATAGTATTACAATGGCCAGATGCAAAGTTAGCAGTCTTGTTTACTCACTTGCATAATTGCAAGACGCACAGTGTGTAGGCTATCAGTCCTTGTATAGTTTGAGATAAGACTGTACATCAGTGTAACATTTGATAATTTGTGATATTTGACATTCAATTTGGTTGAGTCATGCATCAGTGATTGACACAATCTGTTGTTTCTTCTGGTGTGTTAAATTTGCAAAATAAATGCATGGTCGCTTTTCATTTTGTACATGTCGATTCAATTGAATTACAATTGCTTGGTTCAATTTGGCCTGCATGCTTGAACATTCAATTTAACACTAACACTGAGCAATGTGACATGTATCACTGCATGCATGTAATCTGCACAACCTGAGATACCAAGTCACAGTCCATGGTCCTAGAAGCAATAATTTTGCTTCCTCAAACTATAATATTATTGTCAATTTATCTGGACAACAGTGGAGCTAGATTAATTTCAATATTAATGTATACCACCACACAACTGTATGAGTGATAAAAACAAAGTTGCCTAATTCTGGTTCTATTTGCATAATGCATGCAGTCCGTTTTTCAAAAATTCTTTTTAGAATCTTTTAAATCCATGAACTTAACATAACTTGCTGCTCATACATGAAATTTGTTTCTGTGATTTGGAGCAAATCTGCATGCACGACATTGTGTTTGATGATTTAGAAGTACATTTTGTGGATTTGAAGTATAATACTACTATTCATGTGGTTGGAGTACAGTTGTGACACTGGCTGCTGTCTAAGAGATAGGTTCAAATTTTGGGTTACATTTGATTTGTTTGATTGCAATGAAATCCATGGTTCTGCAAACAGCTGTCTTCAGACACATTTCACCTGGTATAATTCAGTCAAAATCAGAATCTAACTATACGCAGATGTGCATATAATATACTCATTTGCTATATCCACTGATGTCACATTATATAACATTGGGCATACCGGTGCATGTTCCATAAATGTACTACATACATCCCTCAGACCATAGATGCATAGAGTATATACAGTATCTATGCTCAGACTTATAGATTTCGACAAACTTCAAGTTCGTTGATAGACTTCGTCAAGGTGATTACATTGTGTACTCAATGACAGCAAATGTTTTGTTTGCTGTATTGCGTGCATAATCTTAGAACACGGCATACCAGCAATACCAGTGAAAATGAGCTGGATGTATCAGAATTAATGTTAAATGAAATGTGAAGTGTCACGTTACATTCGATCAGATATAACCACGCATTGCATATGGTGTTAATCAAATGTATATAATTATATTACATGATGGTGCAAAGTAGTGCACATAAGCAGTAGTTAGTGAAATGAGGCAACTTAGTGTTTCATGGCGGTAATGATGTTAGAAGTGAAACACAACAGCAAAGTGGACAACACATGAACAATATCGAACTGTAATTTGTCAATCAATACCTTGTTATGGCACTTCACATTTCATATTTGTTTTCGCTAAAAGCACTTCTTACGAAAACCATAGATAGAACATGATGTATGGCTCCAAGCAAAACGGGCCCGCCAATTTATTGAAAAGCTTTGCTAGCAGCGGGTAATTCCTTTATTGGTCATTTTTATAGCTTGTCCCCGAACAAAGTTGTCAGAAAAAGAAGACGTCTTTAAAACTTCGCCGAAACAACAAAGAAAGAACACAAAGCACTCTTGGAGAGAGCGCCATATTAATCTACACGTGTCCTTGCGCATACGCAGTCGCAAAAAAGGTGCCCCTTAAGATGTCCGACACAATGGCTGACACAATGGCTACTCAATTCGATCACCCGAACAACAAAGTTGTGAATCCTACTGTTTAGCGGAAGAAACTTGAAAATTGCCGCATAGAAGATTTAGAGATTATTGTGCAAAAATGATAAAGATTGTTAAAATTATCCTATCGCTCAGGATGGGACTGTCAGAGACCGAAACGTAAGTGACTTTGGGCGCGTTTTGTTTAATATGCAGTTGGGAAATGCAAATAAAGTATATCTTACCACATAGAACACTTTTGCCCGCTGCTATTATTGCCAATTTGCTGATACTTAACTTTAACGCCGACTTGCAACTTGCGCACAAAGGAACGACATATTGGCCAAAATATACGATTAAGTGCGTGGGTGTCTCAATCAGACTCCCCTATGCGACGGAAACAGTTAACCTCGCTAAACCGCTAGGTAATTATGGTTGCATGAAATCTACACACACTTTGCATTTTCGAATAAGTACTATTATACGTATATGCAGCAGCAACAAAAATAAAAGGGGAGCTAAGCAGAAAACTGTACCCGTTCTGTCGGACGTATTAAAGTCATTATGTTCACTAATCCAGGGATTACCCATGTGTAATACACTGCTTGCACTTAAAATGGAGGCCGTCACAATAGCGTATAACAATGTTGAAGTAATAAACTGATCAGAATAGAGCGTTGTATAAAATTTAGGCAAACACGTACTAGATATCAGTATGCATTACAGTATAGGTCATTAAAAAGTTCCCACTTCGCAATTGTAATACAAATTTATTACAATATATTTACGACTTCGATATGATAAAATTACTAACAATCATCCTGCATTCAAAATCTACCAAAATTACGAAGTTTTGGTATGTGACACATGTATGAGGAGTTCTGCAACTTATGCTTTGTGATTGCATCTCAGCTCGTACGATAGCCATTTTGGACAAATTTCGCAATGACGTGTGCGCGTATATAATTTCGCAGTGAGAGACTCCCGGTAGATCCATCCTCGAAAACTCACCCCATGCAGTCGCTGTCACCAGTGAAGCATGAAAACGTTGATGATCATGTATTCTAGCAATTTTTGTAACTCGGCAAATATAGTTTCGTCATCTGCTTGCATCTGAGCTGCCATCTCTGACCTCGTTGTTAACTTTCGACAAGCGTGCCGATCTTGTCTTTGCCTGTATTGTGGAGTCTGTCCTTTTGTACTTCTTAACAAATATATTGTTACCTCTCCTCGTGGTGCTAAACCCTTCAAACTGAAGTATTGTACAAATAGAGGGCGCGTTTAGGCCCTTGCTGTGCCATTGTCTGTGTCATGTAGTCGAAATACATTTCTCCTTTGCTTGAACATGAAATATTACTTAGGAAACCTTATGCAGCAAATGAACAAGGTAAAAATATAGAGATACGTATGCATTTTTTTACAAATGAGGATAGATATACGATTTCCTCCAAATCATCATCTGATCGTAATACAAAAATTTTACTATGACAATACTATGAATTTACGATCGTAATACGATAGAACTTGATTACGAATATGATACGGGAACTTTTTTAACCGATTATAAGCCTATTAGCCATATGGCGTAATGCAGGTTATGGGCAATTACGCCATATGGCGTAAGAAAAATGGCAATCGTAAGATTAGTTGATATTCCGCTTTGGAAAGACGTATTGCCTTCTAACCAGCATCGAACATAGCCTGGAGGACGCTTTACTAAATGATATGCGACAATTGCACAAAGAATGAGAATCGACCGAAAGCTAATGAAAAGTCTTCGAAGCAATTTTGGCGCTTGCGTTAAACATTCTTGTAGCTTCAGCTTCTTAGTTAAAAGCTACTGCTTTGTTGTGCGTGCCACTGCTTTACCAAAGATGACACCTTCGTGGTTTGCTTCGAGCTTTCTACCATTATTCTTGATTTCCTTTAAACTTTCTCGCTTCCTTCGTACGTGAGGGGGCTTCTAGCAACTGTTTTAGTGAATATTAATTTGGCCATGAGTCGTGTGCGTGATGTAATAAATATGGCGTATCATCGGTTAAGATATGACATGTCACATTGTACCGTATGTGTTCAAGTGCCCTGTCATGCCAAATTTGGACCCCCCTAAATTAGGCCCTATGAGGCCAAATTTGGTTGCCGTTTTGGGCCTCATGGGGCCTAATTCAACCTGATTTGGTTGCTGTTCTGGGCCCTACAAGGACAAAATTGGCCCCCCTTTTAGTTTGGTTCTGAAAGTGTAAAGCAAGGCTGAAAATTATAAAGTTAGTAGAAATTGTAGGAATAGAAGGGTAGGGGAAAGATAAGAAGGGTTAGTAAGGAATAATAATAGAGGTCAAGGAATAAAAAGCTTAGGGATAATAAAGTGAAGTCTCAGGAAGAAATAATGATATAAAGAAATCTATATACAAATGGGACGGACTTAGGAAGATTAACATTCTCCAAAGCAGTAAATTGTGGTGATATAAAGCAGGGCATACACTAGGCAACATATAGACAACAATCCACAGCAACATGTTGTTGACCAAATGTTGCTGGCAACATTGTACTAGCAACATTTAGCATACACTTGGCAACATTATTTGGCAACATAGGGGGAGAAATCGCTTAAAGCAGAAAATGACTGCCAGGACAAGAGTTATTACTGCCTTGACTATAGCTACTCTGATGAAATAGTGGAACAAAGTTAAAAGAAATCACAAATTGTGTGTGAAGGTCCTAGATTTCTAGCCAATCTGTACAAGGTGCATAGCAATAGCTGTTGTGAGAGCTGCACATGAGTGATACATGTGCATTCCACAAGTTTTGAGAAATGAATCTTTGTTTTATGTCATATAACAGTGGATAGGCTTCAAACAATGAGATTAAGTGCTCTGTATAGTTTGTCATTGCCATTCTGACTCTCCTGTGCTCTTCTGCAACTGGCCGTCTCCTAGGAAACCTTTGATGTTTTGGGCAACATGTTGCCAGAGAATGGAGATTTTTTC
>CAUJGJ010000444.1:2247500-2357500 GCA_963170055.1 Halisarca cf. caerulea
GAAACCCGTATGCTTACTACGGATATCATTGCGCACGAACATGGCTGTTGACATCCTTTTTGCCACCGATGCCGCTTTAGTTTCCAATGCGCAAATTATTCCGCTATATAGATAAGGACACTCACCGAGTTTAGTTTGGAACATTCACTGTAGTCAGAAAGTACTCGCATCTTTTTCCCAGGAGGAGTTAGCGAACAACTGTTTTGAAGGTAAAAGTCGTATTCCTGTCAGGATTCGCCCGTAAACCAAACATGGCGACTTGTAGGCTTGTATGGGATATTTAAGAAATTTCGCCATTTCGCAAGTAAAAGTGAAGAGGACCCTTACAGTCTCTTTCCAGACCCTACGGTTGACAATCGTGAACAGTAGTCAGCAGTCAGTCGCAGCGAGCGTCAGTGAACTGCGAACAAAGAATCGGCCTACTTTTATTATAATAAGATAAGAGGGACTTCCACTGCCAGTCAGTACAGACTTAGACATGAATACATCTTTTCCCTGTAGAAAGGTATAGTAACAGCTTTCCTCTGCTCATCCTTCAAATTTGGATACCCAATTGTCTTTCCTGCATCTGAAATCATCTGCTCAAACAAAGCCGTTTCTATAGATTTCTTCAATATTAGAATATCCATACTCACTTTGCGTGATCACATGTGACATTCTCATTAATTCTAAATTATGCAATCTGATTGGTTGCAGTGAATCTCCTGCGGCATGCCAAGAAATTTGTAGATAGTCCCCAGACCCACTTTCCCGCTTGAATAACATGGCGGGTGGAAGTGGGACTGGGAATGAGATTATTTTCAAGCAATTGCCCTAGTCGCAGGTCACGTTTTACAGGTGGTTGTTCTTCAAAGGTAAAAATGTATTACTGAACATTGGTACTTAAAAAGGTGGTTGCTCCTGGCAGTACGTGGTCTCTCAAATCAGGTACCACTGTATAATGACATAAGGGGACATATAGTTAAGTGGTATTGCACAGGAATGTAGCAAGAGGGTTCAAAGTCTCAGAAAGGACCTGGGGAAGAAGGGGGATTCCCCTACTACCCCCTTTAAAAGCTATAATAAAAACGATCTAATTGCTAGAATTAGTGCATAAAGATATCACATATTCGGCAACAAATTAGCATCTATCAAGCATGCCATCTGTGCAGTTTTGACTAAAGTTGCCTTTTTTCAGATATTATGCAATCATCTACCACACATATCGTAATCATACAATAAACATACGTACTATTTCTACTGATAAGGCTGAATAGTCATGAATTTAGACTTCATGTATTTCTCACCAACCAAACCTTCCCTATTTCCATGTAATAAAAATAATAGCAAAATGTTGATTAAAAACTACCGTACTTCCTCTAAAAATTTGGGACATTTTTAGTAGTTTCAAATCACATATTTTAAAATTTGAGAGGTTAAGCTATTTTGTTGACAGGAGCTTTGCGAAAATCAGAGACTCTTCACGAACTTAGACACTTGTCACGAAAAACAGAGCCCGCATTCTTACGGCCATTTTGGGACTCTTTTAAGATGGTTGATGCGCATCGTTGTTGTTACTCTCATCTCTTGTATTGTTAGAGTGTACCACGTGTACAAACAAGTTTGGAAACCTGACATTGGAAGAAGAGTTTGTTTGCCATATAGAAGAAGGCAGAAGACAGAAAATCGATTGTCGAAATTAGGGGGCTTACCACGAATATTAGAGTTGCACAATATTCGAATTTTTAGAGGTTGGTAGGCAAAATCAGGCTGCCCTGTCGAAAATTAGATTTCCGAATCTTTAGAAGAAGTACGGTATATGATAATGACTTTGTTTACAGATTGGTATGAAGCATATACGTATCATGCACACTTACCCTTATCTCCACTGCTACCATCACTGTCACTTGAAGTGGAAGCTTGTCCTTTTCTTCTACGCCCTGTAAGCAGGAGAAGATACACATTATGCAAATGCAGTCAAATCAATAGTGAAAGTACAGGACTGCAATAACGTATAACACCCACTACTGGTATACACATCTCCTAACATTAGAATGTATTTGCAAAATTCAAACCAAACACATACAAACAAACACACACACATACACACATACACACACACACACACATACACACATACACACACACACACACACACACACACAAACACACACACACACACACACACACAACACACACACACACAAACACACACACATGTATGTACATATAATTGCCAAACAAAACATTATGGGAGTCCTATTGGTCTGTTCATTACTGGTAAAATCTCACTGTCATTAATACATACGTACTTTTGGAACTTTTCTTCACATGGAGGCTTAGACGTTTCCTTGAGCTGCATTGAAATGGTTGTTTAACCGTCACTCCACTGTCTACTACGGAAATTAAATACCAAAAAATCAACATGCAGAATTCTTGCAGGTGTACTGAAGTGCATCAGTCAGCCACTGCTCTACCCATCAGATTTTTACAGTCACTAATCATTGTTAGTACACTATACGTATGTTATCAATTTTCAATTCTAGATATAATCAGTGGTGCATGAGGTATGCATGTCACATGCAAATGCGTACAGCATACACACTTACTGTCAGTTGCACTTTTATAATTGCTGTCACCTGAAATGGCAGCTTCGACTTTTCTTCTATGTACTGCAGGCAACAGAAGATACATGTCAAGTCACTGACAACCAAAGTGTTAAATTAGATGTATAGGACTATCTGGATTTGTGTAGATGCCATCTTCACCATGCCTACAGATACAGCTATTGGAATCTTAGATACTGGACACTCTGAAATAAGCACACAGGGGCAGATCCGGAGATTTGCAAAGGGGAGGAGCACCAGTGACTGGGCCATGCTGTTGAGTCGAATATCTATGGTTGACTTACCTCTGTACACGGTAAATGTTATGACGTTATAACAATATGGCTTCCACGACTACTGAATGTAGAAAGAGGCTTCTTCATGTGACTCTCAGGGATCAATTTTAGTAGTAGCCTTATAATAAGAACTTTTTAAACATCTTTGACTTTAAGTCTATTTTTAAGTGTTTCATGACTTGAAGTATATTTTTAAGGCTTAGTTCTAACTTTCTGAGTACCTGGTCTATGTTAAATTTCAAAATTACTGAGGTTACCAAAAAGGGGGGCTTGAATGAGCCCAGTTGAACCATGGTAGATATGCTACTGAGCACAACCACTCTACAAAGTACGTGCACTGCTAGATGTCCTACAATATTATCTCCTTATAGTACCAATAGATCTTAAACTCATCCAAAGAGAGCAACCTCCTGTATACAAATGACACAAAAAGGCTGCCCTAAAGTGTCCTATTTCGCTGCATGTATATATCACTCATTTTACATGCATGGCCACCACAATCTTCAACTCTTGTCGAGCACAGCAAACAATCCTTATTATATTGATCACAATAATCAACAAATTCACTGACAAGGAAACAAATTTGAACTTAATGGTAAAAATTACACGCTTCACTTGGAGACGTGCACACACGTACACACACACACACAACATACACACACACACACACACACATACACACATAACTTGTAATAAAACAGCCTGCAGTGCAGGGTATTAAGGCCCCCTTGTTGGGCTCCCAAAGAGGACCAACTGGGGGTGAGTAACCAGATATCAGGGTTTTGCCCATCGATCTGTTATTCATATTGTATTACCTTTGTCACTTTTACTTTCTTGGGCTTTTCGCCGCTTTCTCGAGCTGGATTGATATATCTGCTTGTCCCTCACTCCATAACCTACGTACCATGGAAGTCAAACAGCATAATTATTTATATTAAATTTGAAACTATACGTATATATTGTGTTCCTGCTGGGTGCTGTGGACTTTCAATAACCAGCCAAATTGAACAGCATGCAGCTCTATATTTATAATATTTCCACAGTACCACAAACTGAACATCCATTTAATACATTTATAGCTGCACATATCAATTCACATTTACTGCCACACTTTTCACAGTGAAAAATAATTATAAGTGATACTATAAGTAAAGAATATTTGATGCTACAGTATCTCCCCTACCAAATCAAACCACGAAATCAACAATGTATGACGATCCTGAGATTACACGACAGCTTGATGATCCATAGTTTGCTATGGTGTACTATATGATGTAGGAGGTGCTAACATGCGTACCTTGTGTGCTTCCTTTGTTCTCGCTGTGAGTAGAACTTCTCAGGTCATCTTCACTCATTCCATGACCTACATGAAGTATAGACTACATGACTGAACTGATGTACACAGTGATAATATTATGAATTTGCTCGCAACTTTGGAGACCTCATCTGACTGTCATGCCAAATTCGGACCCCTCTAAATTAGGCCTTATGGGGCCAAATTTGGTTGCTACTTTGGGCCCTATGGGGCCTAATTCAACCTGATTTGATTGCTGTTTAGGGCCCTACCAGGACAAAATAGGTCCCCCTTTTATTTCGGTCCTGAAAATGTAAAGCAAGGCTGAAAAATTATAAAGTTAGTAAAAATTGTAGGAATAGAAGGGTAGGGGAAAGATGAGAAGGCTTAGTAAGGAATAATAATAAAGGTCACAATAAAGTGAAGTCTCAGGGAGAAATAATGATATAAAGAATACTATATACAAATGGGATGGACTCAGGAAGATTAATGTTCTCCAAAGCAGAAAATTGTGGTGATATACGTAAGTAATATGAATCCATGCAGTACACTTTGCACATGGTAAACGCCATCGGTTTCATCTTCTCGCTTGATTGTAAAGATATGAGGATTGTTCAATCTTTCAGTGTAGAAGTTGAACAAACACAGATTCGTATTATGCGCTACCATTTTATAGGACAAGTCTGGCTACGTCAGACTATAATAGCACACAACAAGAATCTGTGATTGTTGTACACTGGATTTAACAATCCCCACAAACGAGTCGCTCTTCTTTCGATATACGTATAATTGACCATCATCGACGAAGTTCTTTTATACTCTCTTGTGAGTTCTTGGAGCTTCCCTCCACAGGATAGCGGCAAGCAGTGTCTCGAGAGCAAGCAACGTACCGAATCGCTTCGACAAGAATTTTGCCTTGCTTCAGTTCGATTTTTGTCCTTAATTTCAGACATTACTATTGCTTCAAATTGCTTTCGATTTTGTTCCATTTCTTCCTGATTCGATCATTCTGTTCATGGCAATCGCTCTACTTCTGCAAATTCCAAGGGGGGGGGGGGGCATTTTCGGCAAGGCAGAACCATTTCGGCACCCGCGTTATCTGCCGTTTTAGGCCCGGTGGAACCAATACGGTGGGGGGTCAAAGACCGAATGACATGACAACAGGTATCATAATGATTGAGAAAGTCCAAAGACAAGCCATTAGGTACTTATGTAGTCCAAGATTCACAAAATCAACTACAAAGACCAATTAGTCCAACTTGGGATGCTGCCATTGATGTACTGACTAGAATTGCAGGATATCCTCTTCATAGTAAAATGCATTCAAAATGAACCCATTAATTTGACAATTTCAATGTACTTGATTACATCTCTTTCTGATCAGAGCATCATCAACAAGATTTGGGTCTTTAAACAAACTCCATTTAACTTCAGACGTTCTACAACCACTAGGCCTATACTTTTTCAATCGAATTGTGAGTTTGTGGAATTCACTGCCCAGGATTGATTTGTCACTACCATTTACAAGACTTAGTATCAAAAAGCCTATTCTAACCCATTTCAGACGCAACTTCAATACTGATCTTGCATGTACCTATACCTCTACGTATGTGTGTCCTTGTTTGTATACATCAAGTATATAGTACAAATACATAAGTACAAGTATACATCAAATATTCTGCATGCAAAAGGAAGATATATCTATGTTATAAGTGTCATTTATAAGACTAGTTCCTTTCTGTATCATCACTAATAATAATATTTTTCTCTGCTAACACACCATCCAGTCCTGCCATCAATACATCTCATCTTTCTTTTCAATCTATAAGTGGGCTCACAATATGCATCTAAGTTTCTTGAAGATTTCTACTCCCACCTTACCAAGGGTGCAGCTACCATAGAGGCAACTGCCTCATTGTATATTTCCCAAATAAAAAAAAACTTTCATAATGGCCCAGATAAACTTCAGTCAATTTAGTGTAACTATTTGGTTCTAATTGGATATAATTATTAAGTTAACCATAAGCCAATTCTAGGGAATTTTCTTCTAGCTTAGTTTAGAGGGAAAAAAGCTCTTTACTAGGGGTCACAATGAAAAATATCATTGCTGTCGGAATCATCCGAAAATACTGTTTTAGGTGAAAGTCAGTACGGCGAATCTAATGGTGGTAACCGTTTTTCAATTTGCCGAAGTATGACCAAGTTATGCGTATAATCATAATTTTGGTGCAACGCAGATGGTTTATTAAGTAGAGCAATCTCTTCCAATTTTCTGCCATGGGTAGCCGAGGGATGGATCATCCTTGCACAGCATGAGGGTGTGTTTTGCGTATGTTTTGAGCTTGTAAGGACATTTAGACTAAGTGTGGAAATTCAAGTGACCCTCATCCGACACAGGCAAGGATAACTGTCCGAAATACACTTTTTCTTCCCCTGTACTAGTTGATCATGAAAGTGGTGGGTATCTACTACAATTGTGGATCCATTTCATTTAAGTCTGCATTGGTGGAAACGCGCGCGTCGCACCACAGTTTTGATTATTTTTTACGCATAACTTGGTCATACTTTGACCAATCGAAAAACGGTCACCACCATCAGATTCGCCATACTGGCTTTCATCTAAACCAGTATTTTTGGATGATTCCGACGGCAATGAATTTTCGTTGTGACCCCTATCTTTACTGCCAGTTTACTACAAAAATTAGTTGTCTTCTCGCCCATGGAAGCCATTTTGTTGCTTAATACAGAACAGCACCCTTCTGTTCTAGCTGTTATACATCAAGTATTCTGCATGTAAAAGGATGATACTGACATGTGTGACAATGTTGAACAATCCTGGCTACGCCCCTGCTTACTACCACCTACTCTACAGTCACTCAGTATAATTCATTTTTGTTAGCTATGCACTTGCTTTTTTGGCTACACCAATGTTTGGTGTTATAGACCAACAGCCATGCCACCTAAACACCTGGGTGATTGTCAAGCCATGGTCAAGCTAATAATGAATGAAATGAATGAATGAATAGAGTGTTTGAATTTGGACGAATTAATGAACTAAAAGAGGAAATGATAGGGTCTGAAAATACACTCAACAATACAATTACTCCAAAAACTTACCAGAGAAATGACCGCGTCTCAATTCTTTCGATTCGCTTGAATCTGATTCTTCTGACAGGACCCTCTCTGCCATAGACTACACTGCTTTCTGGTGATGTTCTCCTTTCAGTACTTGCAAGAAGGAGCTGCTCCTTTACTCACGACAAACAGGCCATCTAGATCTATGTTCAGGTCGAGGTTCGGGTAGAATCCTATGATAATCCCACAATGCGGGGGTGGAGCACCACGCCCATAAAATCCTTTTGACGTCCCGAGTAAAATGGCTACGTATGGTGGCTATGGTGGCCCGTATGGTGGCCCAGAAGGACAACGGAACGAAGCACGGAACGAGAAACGGAACGAAGCACGGAACGAGAAACGGAACGAAGCACGGACCGAGAAACGGAATGAAGCACGAAACAAAGCACGGATCTATAATATGTACGGAATTTTGAATTATTTAAATAGTAATACATCGCACCAAACGGTGGCGTGACTTAATCGTATAAAATGGCTGGCAATTGCGATCTTGTTACGGATGATCGAGAATCACCTATTTTGCAAGGTGAGTGGCCAAATTTTAGGCTTAAATTGAGTCTTCTTCGTGCTTGCAGCTAGCTACTTCAATCAATCGCACAAATGTCATTCAATTTGAATTTATGCAGGAATTATTAAGGAATATTTCTTTTCTGGACGTACGTATGAAGCAATTCTGAGAAGATTAAAACTGTGCCATGGAATAAAAAGAAGGTAAATGGACTATTTTACAAGTGATTGTGATCACTTCGGAATGTTGTGTTTATAACTTCTTATTAACGTTCATGTCCAATCAAATAGCTTATCGTGGCTCAAGCTATTTCTGCGCAAACTGGGACTTGGACGCAAAGGAATTCGTGGAAATAGTGACAAGCATGTGGCTAAGCAGATTATTGTGGTACAGAATTTATGTATCTGTATATAAATAATATTAATTGTGTAAAGTAGAATTTTATGTATAGTGTTTATATTACATAATAATATAATATGTAGCTAGCTCTACTGTTCAGTAATATAGAATCTGAATCTGATAATGTCTTTCTGACATGCAGTGTTCTCTTTCATTGTGCATGTTTGTGTGCATGCATGTGTGAATGTATTATTATTATTATTATTATTAGCATTGTGTTGCTTGATGCATGTGTGCAATGTTTAATATTAAGGAGCATGCTTTTTCTGTATAATGTACTGTATGTATATAATGTGTGTATAATATGTAGGTTATTAAATTGTATTGTTGTAATTCATTCATGGTATATGCACATCACTTTATTTAGTTATTGTCATTATCATTATTATTATAATAGGCTGGCTACTAAAATGTAAATTAATATGTGTAATATATAATATTTATTATACTCAATGACACATTATTACATTTTAATTAGAATATTTATTATATTATTTATGTATTTATATAGAGGTATTTAACATCGTCAAGAAGATTACTTGGCTACCGTGCTATGTGGCACATATTGAAGACGAAATACCATCTTTGTGTTACAAGGTATATTATAATATATTTGTCAGTTATATGATGTAGAGTTTGCACACTGCAATCATATAATTGTCAATTGTGTACTATTTTCGTACATGCAATATATGACAAATTATATAACTAGAAGGACTTACTGTAGTAATGCATATGGTACAGTATAGTAGCAATGTTAAAGTGCATTTACATTATGTATATGATGATTATAACTTTCGAACAAATTCTAACATGGCATGCAAATCAATTAATACTGTTACTGTAACTGTTTTAATTGATCTGCATGCTATGTTAGAATTTGTTTGAAAGTTATAATCAGTAAGATGTCATCATTAAGAAATCAACGTAGCAATGCGTCTACATATATATATATATATATATATAATATATATATATATATATATATATATATATATATATATATATATTATATATACATATATAATATATATATATATATATATATATATATATATATATATATATATATTAATATATAGATTGTAGTATATAATAGCCACACTTGTCAATGCTTCTTATCCTCAATCATAATAATAATATGTTGTTATAATAATTTGATATATACACCAAAGGTAAAAGCAATGAGATTCGAGAAGTAGATGTCGATCTGTGGAAGTATTTTTACAAGAAAGCTGTAAATGAAGACAGTTCACGAAGGAAGACTTTTTTCCCTCGATCATTCAAGGAACAAGCTGATGCTTATTTATCGTGTATGTTTGGTATTACCAGGAATGATTTCACATCAGCTAACATAGTACAGTTTTACAAATATCTTGTATCATATTTTAAGTGATTCTGAGATTGATGTTGCTTGAATTCTGTTAATTGCATAATAATATATGAATACAAATAATATAAGCATTATACTAGCAGCTATAGCTAATTTGAATTATTGCATTTATAATGCTTATGTAATTATATATTATATATATGTAGGCCTAGGGTTTACTACATAGTTGCTATAATTATAATTTCAAAAATATCAAAAGTAATTCTAAATCAATGCAAAAATATCGGTACTTGTTATTGCTCCAATAAAAACAATATACTAGAATATAATTTAATAGTAACTGGCCTAGTTTCATCTGAAAACTCTTCATCTGATGTAGTATCCCCTTCTGCATCATATCCAATTCCAAGTTTCAGCACTTCAGGGGAGGTATGTAAATATTGCAGGTATAATCCCAATGTCCATGACCTTTTTACACCTTTGATCATGATGTCTTCGTTCAAAACTCTAGCACCACTTGGACGAAACGGATTGCAATCCTTTCCCAATAAACGTGGAAACTTTCCTTTAATGCACTGAACTAAGGATTTATAGTCATCTGCTCTATTTGCTCGTGCCTCCACATAGTCTCCATGTCTTTTAAATATGCCTCGCTTTGATTTCTTCATAATACATACTGAGATCTACAGCAATGGCATGAAATGTTCTGATAATTAGCTTCCAAAAGTACGCATTGTAGCCTAAATTACGTAGGAACTAATTATACACCACACTCATGTTAGTAAACGTATCGCAGATAGAGCTAATGATCATGCATATTATATAATGAGTAACCACTATTAAATTTTTAGTAGCTTACAGATACGACATTGCGGCCCTTAGAAGTAGTAGGCCTCTTGGTGGTAACTGTTGCCGTACTAAGAGCTGAGCGAGTCATATGTTGCTGTCTTTGCTTTCTTCTCAGAGAGTCTGCTTTCTTTTCAACTTCAGCGAACGATAGGAAGCTTTCCGTCCCTGATTCTTCGGGGTCATCGAAATCATCATCATCGTCATTATTCGATGAAATGAGCTGTTCCGCCACTCTTTTCGCAGTGTGACTTACGCTCATTATATCTCTTGCCAATCTCCTTTTACCATGCTTCGACGTCGACGCCATATCCATACGTAGGCCCTACATGCCGCTCTCTAGTAAAATAGCAGTTGTGTTCCGTATATTTTCGTATAGATCCCCCTGTACATGTCCGTGCAATATACTATTATAATATTATTATATTATTATAATTCCGTTTGTCGGTCCGTGCTTCGTTCCGTTTCTCGTTCCGTGCTTCGTTCCGTTTCTCGTTCCGTGCTTCGTTCCGTTTCTCGTTCCGTGCTTCGTTCCGTTGTCCTTCTGGGCCACCATACACCATAGCTATGTATCCTACCGATACGAGTCTAGATAAGAGATAAGTGAAGAAAAAATATCTCTGTCAGCGAGTTAAATGATGAAAAACGACACCTAACAAGAGATGCAGTGTTGAAAATGTGCTTATCACCGATGATAGAGGAGGCTGCACCAGCTAGTGGACGCGAGTTAGCAACACCACGGAGAAACTGTTGACTTTACTCGAGACCTTTCCTGTAAGTTGGATCTGGGATTACTGTGATATCACTATAAGAATGTAGTGTTTGTGTCTGTATCTCTCTCTCTCTCTCTCTCTCTCTCTCTCTCTCTCTCTCTCTCTCTCTCTCTCTCTCTCTCTCTCTCTCTCTCTTGCACTTCATGGATCATTCATTTGGACGACATCACGTGAACAAAATGGCTACCACCACGTGGCGAATGAGTGAAATGAGCAGGAAATAGGATGACGAAGATAGCCACGACCAATGAAGATCAAGATAAGAACGGTGACTAGGAGCTGAGGTAACATTTTTTTTCCAATTAGAAACGCGGAGGATGATGGCAGCGATTTGGAGACCCCAACGTGAATTTAGCACTGCTGCCACCACATTGATTCAACTGTCTGTTGCCGAGATGTTGCTTCTTTGAGCTCCGGCCTTGCCTGGGAAGAACCCAGCGTCCTAGGCCAACAGTCACATACCCCGCTATCAGCCTTGCCAGGTCCTGGAACACCCCAGTACAGCCCCAGAGCTACCAGAGGGCCCTATTACCCCTGTGTCCGAAGCTTCATCCAGCTATGAGAAACTTAAGTAGTGTAGTTGTAGGTCATAAGTAGAAACTCTTAGCAGGATTTTTGTATCTTATTGTTACTTTGATTAGTATTAATGAGTGTCTCCCTTCAACAACGATAATAAAAGTGGTACAATGGACACATGAGGTCTTAGGTTATCCATACCCTGCTTAAAATGATCTACAAAAACATTTACACAGTTAACAGTCTGGCCTAAGAATGGTTATTAATTAAAATTCACCATGCAATGATTATATATATGAGAAACGAGGGGATTATAAGGAAAATGGGAGACAATAGTTGTCACTCAGGGCTAGTCTCCTTCCAATTACTTTTGCACCAGATCTCAAAGGAGTGTCCTAGGCTGGCTCTTGTGACCTCCCTCTCCAGAACCTTGCAATCTTTCTGAGGTGGTTTGTTCAGAATGATATACAGCTCTTGCAGACTCGCTAGGTTGAGGAAGCCACGTGATCCAACCTCGAGTAGACTACAGTGAGGAGCTGAGCTGTCTTGGCAACACTGGAATATTCTTGAAGGAGCTCTGTGTACTTGTCACTCTTCCTATAGCTGCTGCATCTGCCATGGTTTTCTCAAAGCCTTAGGGACCTGGGTATAGTTAATTCGATAATGTTGATGTTACTCGCATCCTCATTCCAAATTACTAGATCTGGTCTGCTGTAGAGGTAAAAGGGGGGGGGGGGGAACTATAGACCATTCCTGGGAGGTCCACAGTAACCCGTTGGTGTGGGCTAATATGGGAACAAGTAAACTGGTAGAGGAGGTTCAGGATAGCGTCATGACGGGGGTTGTACCTTCGCTTCTTGAGGGCGACAGGGCAGTGATTCAGGACATGTAGGAGTGTCTGCCGTTTGAAGCAGATCGAGTGGGAAGTCAGGTGATGGTTTCTTCCTCCACAAATGAAGATTAGAGTTGTGAGGAAGTGTGTCTTGAATGGCATTTAGAGCAAACTTCATCACCTTCTCAGGTGGAGACTAAATGGTTTCAGCCCAGATGGACAATGACTGATTATCAAACCGACGCGCAATGTCACCCTGAACTGGGAGCTGTCTGCATTCTTCAAGGCGTCTAATGTGCTCCATATCCGTGATTCGCTGCCTGACTTTCTTAATCAACTGCTTTAGGGAGGCTCCTGGGTCCTGCTTCATGACCTCCACCACTTCTTGATGAGGCTTGAAAGCTGCTCTGATGGATAAGGTCTCAGCTACGGTCTGCCTGCTGGCTAGCAAACGAACAGTAGAGTCCTTTGACAACATATGTGAGGCAACAAGCCCGCACATAGTCTTCTTGTAGATGCCACTGATGGAAGGGAGCTGGAGCCCACCACTACTCTTGGGGAGGTATAGCCGGTTGATGTTAGCACATTGGGCCAGACCTGTCCAGTGCTTGAGGAATCTTGTTCAGTGCTATATATGGATTCAAGACTTCTTTCCATCCAACTGATGGGTAGATCTGTGATAGTCATATCCCAGACTAGGCGAGGGCAAATTCCATTACTGTATAAGTGTAATTAATTTCTGCTGTCTGGTGAGAAGGGTTCGATCCACCTTGCTCAGCATGCCTTTCAGTTTCTCCCTGAGTGCAGCTTTGTGTTCCACTGCAGCACTGTAGATGGTGATAGGGGTTCCAACCAAACCCCCTTCCAGTCGAAGCTTGGATGGCAAGACTTTCACACTTAGAAACTTTGGCCTTCATTCCAGACCACTGAAGCCATTCCTCTGTCTTTGTCAGGAGAGCCTGACATGACGCTGGTCCATTCCCAGTTAGGCATGTGTCATCTGCGTACTGGAGGAGGTTGCAGGTGTGGTTGGACTGGGAGAAGGTGTATCCGAGGCCCCTGTGCTCAGCCAAAGTGTCTGCCAAGGTGTTCATAACAGTGTTAAATATGACCACCGACAAGGGATCACCCTGGAACACACCAATTCCAAGATGGAAGGGCTCAGTGATCCACTGCTTGGTCCTGACAATCCCTGTGAGGCCAGTGTACAGGTTGAAAACAATGTTGGTAAAGTGGTTAGGGGTATGGTAGTGACTAAGGGAGAAGTGGATGAGTTCATGGTGCACACTGCCATACGCATTAGCAATGTCAAGCAAGCAGACTCTCTCTGTCTCTCTCTATCTCTCTTTTCCAAACATGTCACCATTATTATTAAGAGATACATGTGGGAGTAAGAAATAAGAGGTGGTGAACATGTGGTCACAAGTTTTACCCACTGCCAAAAGCGTTAGAACAATAATACTGCACAGTATGGGCTAAAACTTGCAATACAAGAATACACAGGAGAGTTGCATGTAGGTACAAAAACAATAGACAGAATAGGGAGTACAATACAGTAATATATTATGGAATACAATAACTTAAAGGAAACACAGGAGTGAGAGCATGTAACTATAGGTATATGGCTCCTTGGCTTCCAAAACTGCCAAAGAATTGTGAATTCTGCACAGTATAGAATGTGAGAACCCCTATAAACTGCTACGGCTGTCTCTTGCTCCCATTGGTCCTGTTGAGGCAAAGATAACAATAAACATTAAACCTCAAACAGACGAAGCGGCTAAAAGGTCAACTCCAATACTTTAATAAAACAACGTTGGTTGGTAGCTGCAGCTGTGTTGTGTTTTGGCTTAGACAGCAATCCCCATAAAGCCTTCTTGTGGAGAAAATCTTTCACAGCACTTTAGACCACATCTCATTTTGTTCCCATAGCAACTCTCTCTCTCTGTGTGTGTGTGTGTGTGTGTGTGTGTGTGTGTGTGTGTGTGTGTGTGTGTGTGTGTGTGTGTGTGTGTGTGTGTGTGTGTTAACTGTGTGTGTTTGTGTGTGTGTGCGTGCGTGCGTGCATGCATGCGTGTGCATGTGTGCGTGTGCATGCGTGTGCGTGTGTCTGTGTGTGTGTGTGTGTCTGTGTGTGTGTGTGTGTCTGTGTGTGTGTGTGTGTGTGTGTGTGTGTGTGTGTGTGTGTGTGTTTGTGTGTGTGTGTGTGTGTGTGTGTGTGTGTGTGTGTGTGTGTGTGTGTGTGTGTGTGTGTGTGTGTGTGTGTGTGTGTGTGTGTGTGTGTGTGTGTGTGTGTGTGTGTGTGTGTGTGTGTGTGTGTGATCATGAGGAAGTAACCTTTATGTTCACTGGTCTCTTCCCACCACACCACATCTCCTCTACTGGAAATGTGGCCATCAGGACTTTACCCTATGTTCAGAATCTGTTGATATGAAACGGAGGAGCACACTCTGAGAATGACCTACTGTATGTGAGGAATGTTTGGTTGTCTGCTCTGGACTCACTATATACACTCAGTCCACATGCACTCAGCCCACACTCGGTATGCACTTAGTACACACTCAGTCCACACTCAGTCTACACTCAGTACACACTCAGTCCAAACTCAGTCTACACTCATCTACACTCAGTCTACACTCAGTCTACACTCAGTACACACTCAGTCCACACTCAGTCTACACTCAGTCTACACTCAGTCCGGCCACACTCAGTCCACGCTCAGTCCACACTCAGTCTACACTCAGTCTACACTCATTCTACACTCAGTCTACATGCACTCAGTACACACTCGACTCAGTAAACACTCAGTCCACACTCAGTCTACACTCAGTCTACATTCAGTCTACACTTAGTCTACACTCAGTTTACACTTAGAATGTGTGTGTGTCCTCTTAACGAAGCAACCTTTTATGTTCACTGGTCTCTCCCCACCACACTGCATCTCCTCCTCTGAGAATAAGGCCATCAGTACTTTACTTTATGTTCTGTTTGTAAGAGACAGAGGAACAGAGAAGGACCTACTGTATGTGAAGAGTGTTTCATTGTTTTCTCTGAAAACACTCTATACTCAGTCCACATGCAGTCCACACTTAATACCCAAGTAAGCTTGGGTAATAAATTCATTAAAATTAATTCCAATGAAAAACGCAACAAAATGAGTAAAGCATTTCATTATTCCCTCGAAATTGCTTTTTGCTCATTTTCACAGGCAAACAATTTTAAAAGTATCTCTGTATCAGGCAGTATATACATGTAGCGTGACACATGTGTACTGCTCAGAAATCATGTCCGAGAAACACGGAAAGGTGGGAACCTGAAAGGTATAGTGCTAGAAACATTCATGCATGTAATGTCCCATATAACAAAATGACAACCTGCATGGTCACTCCCTTATCTCACTCCCTTGACAACCTTGTGGCCACTTATGGTGGTAACCTTGTCCACAGTCTTGTCACAGTCTCATTACATTCTTGTTGACAACCTAGACTCTTGCATGCAACTAGCTATGTATCTGCATATGTAGGAATGAAATTGTAGTAAGCTTGCAACAGCTAGGCTTGTAATAACCATGTAAACTTGCATCCTAGTCGCATGGCCTTCTACAATCGTACATGTAATTTGCGTGATATACACATCGGTGCAACCTTGTAGCAACCTTTTAAACAAGGTTGTTACAAGGTTGTAACAAGGTTATAACAACCTTCCCATGATATACTGCACTGGACTTGTTTAGCTTTTATCCATTGTACAGGTACGCATGTATAATGTGCTAACACTGATTTCTTTTTGTTTTATATAGTACCTAAGTGAATATTATATGGGATTTATTGTCAATACACATGTTTATAGAATTGGTGTAGTACATGTGCATGCAGTAAGGGTTGGCATACATACGAAGCCCTTAGCTAAAAGGCTTGCTAATTTGGACCCTGTCTAAACTAAAAGTGTTTCAATATCCTGTGGTTATGTGTTGCATGTTAGGACCTGTCTACCCGGACAACCCTTCTATATATGCTGAACATTAACAGTGGTCCCAAGAATGCCCTTTGGATAGTTCTCACTGCATGTATTTCTGCTAACTGGCTGCAGTGGTACTCCTTTTGACATCGTCATTTTAATTGCTCTATGCATAATATGTACTCAGTGCTTTTGGAGGGTCTATAGTCTAGCCCACCAGACCCACCTCACTTCACTAGCAAGACTAGTACATGCATGCAGAGTAGACAAGACAAGACAAAATTAAGGCCCTGCATGTTTACATGCACCAGCAGAATGCTGATATATATAAGTAGTTTTGTAAATGTATGTTGTTTAATGTGTATAGTACATGATTTATTTATTCATTCGTTTATTTATTTATTTATTTTTTAGTACAAGAAAACATTGAAAATACTTCTGATTCTGTTTTTGTATACTTTTGTGAATGTGTACTGTATACCTAATTGGATATACTTTCCTAAAATTAATGTTATTGAAAGTACATTTACAAAGCCAAGTATATACAGTGGATTTAGGGGGGCAGGGGGTGGGGGCCCTTCCCTCGATGTTAAAATTTTTTGCAGCATATATTCAAATTCCTCTAAAGTGTAGAACCATAGATCTATGGTACAACTAACACCAGGTGATGCTTAAATTATAGGAGATGGCTTAGATTAAATATATTCCTGGCTGCTTGAGGCCATTTTTCATGTCGTTATACCTACACTCATTCAAGACAGCGCTGTAATGTTTAGCTGCGCATTGTGCAAAAAATCAGAGTAAAGCAGAGTAAAGCCTTTACTTTGACTATGGTATCCCCCCCCCCCCCCCCCCCCACCCATGATGCTTCTAACATGCAGAGTATGTTTATGTTTGTGTTTATGCATGACATTGTGCATGCTTTCAATATAGGTGGATGTGTTATATATAATTGGATGTGTTGCTTACCTTGATTCTGGGCTTTTCTTTTCCTGTATTAATTGAGTATCTTAAATGCAAATTCAATTCACACACACACACATATTATTTGCCTGCACACATGTACACACACACACACACACACACACACACACACACACACACACACACACACACACACACATACACACACACACACACACACACACACGTACACACACATACACCACACATACAGTTTTTGCATGCCCCTTTTTACTTTCTGTCTGTCTTTTTGTACTGTGTTGTACTGAGTGCCTAGAATGCTAGCTACATTAGCTAAAGACCTCCCCAGAATACATAAGCTTACTGAACTTAATCATATGTCATGCATTTATACAAAGCAATTGAAGCATTAAATTTTGTGAAAAATGGGGTTTAAGACTTTATTTCTTGAACCTTAGCATGTGCATGTGGAGTAGAGGAACAGTGTTTGTGAACAGTATATTGTATGTAATGATGTATTGTTTGTGAACAGTATTGTAATGATTGTATCACATGATTTGTTGCATTATATACATGCTCTGCAGTCATTATTTGCTAATGATTGCATGTGTACTCCTTTACACACTCTCAGATTTGCATGTGTACATACAAATATGCACGCATGCATGCACGCACACATGGACACATGAATGAATACACACACACGCACGCATGCACGCACACACACACACACACACACACACACACACACACACACACACACATGCACACACACACACACACACACACACACACACACACACACACAGTTATATACAGACTAACAGTCAATCACAGCTGCAGCTACGTACAGAAAGGGTTCAATATATCAACTGATTACCAAGCCATTATATATAATATTTAAACAGGAGATGCATGCCATTTTAGCAATATTCGTTTTTCATGCCATCTTACTGTGATTGGAATAGTAATGTGCATGCTTGTAATTAATAATTTATCTAATGAGTGTATTGCATGATTAATTATGTTATTTATTTAATTAATAATACAATCAATTATTTGTCAATGATTGTTTCTGTATTTGAATTCTGTGATTCAGTCAAACCTCTATATTAGTCATTCATTAAATAGTGTAAGAAAGATGTCTGCATGTGATATATGCATGACTCTTGTGCACAGGATGTGCGTAATATAGTTATGTAGATCATAATAGATGTACATTTATCATTTTGCATGTATAGAAAAACTGCACCTGGAAAACACTGTGAACACATCAGTAAATATTGGACTATAAATAAAATTAATAGAGGATTGGGGTGGGATGTATGTATTTGTGGTACATCTATGTATTTTTAATTCTTCCAGTATACCTGAACGTTAACATGCATGCAGTGTGTGTGTGTTCAAATTATGTACTATTATTAGATTGATATAGATTGTACGTATCTTCAATTGATTTATCATTAATTTTGTGATTATGTTTCAATACATCTACATAATATTGTAATAACGTTAACATACTACATGCATGCACGTGCAGCTAGCTATATACTTACGTATAGTGAAAACAACTTCTATCTATAACTGTATAATATTTATTCCAACTACACCTATAATATAATTATAACATAAAAATATTCTCATGCAATCAATGCATGCATGCGCAATACCCCAGCATAATATCTGACCATATGCATGTATACGTTATTTGTTGCATGATGCATGCATGACTGAATTGTGTATATATATGCCTGCATGTGCACGTATATTAATTATAATATACCTATATAATTACGACCGTAATTATAACATCCTCCCATAAACCATGCACCCTAGGCTTATGCATGTGTGCAATTATAAGCCCCTATATAGGACTAATGCGTGGATGGTTGGTCATATACAGTGGAACCTGTCTATTGCGGTCACCATTGGGGCAAATTTTTGGCTGTTATAGACAGGTGGCTGCTTTAATGAGGTGGAATACCATACATTAATGCTGATTTGGAGAAGAATTAGTGGCTGGTATAGACAGGTGGCTGCATTACACAGTGACCACAATAGACAGGTTCCACTGTATATATCGATGCACATGCACTCGCATGTTTAATTCATGCATGGTGTTTTATTATGATTGTTATATAATAATAATAATGCAATGCAGTCTATGTATTATAATATTATAATTATAGTGCATGCACGTAGTATAAATATTATCAATATTGCATTATGTGCTAATATAATGTACATAGCGTATAATCATGCAGTGTTTAAAAAAGATCCAATAGACTATATGTATATGATTTGAAAAAATGGAGAGCATCTGGCCACTGCATTCTAACAGCCTTGACTGATGCTGACAGTTCAGTCATTGTAGACTCTTCCATCTGTCTTGGTACATTTGACAGAGTTAAGTCCTTCAGGAATGGGTTCCTACCAAATCCAGCTGATACAGCCCTGCACACATGGAGATTGGACTCCACATCGAAGGCAATCTTTACTGCTCCAATTTCTGCAGCAGCTCTCTCCACCTCCGTCAAGAATTCTTCAGAACAGTCTGTATCTAATGTGTGCTTTGTCAATTAGCAGTAAGGAACAATTTAAGACATGTAAACACCTGACCGTACACAAACTGAATGCCACACACTGCCCTACACACACTACAAAGCTATAGTCTGACCAGTTACCACTGTCCCAACAAGTAATTGAGGAGAAAAGGGATCCGGAGGGAGTGGCTAAATGGTCTACCACACAAGATGAATATTATGCACAGTGTAGGACCCCTCAACAAATGAGTATTTGAAGTAGCAATCAACAACGTACTATAGTAAGTGGGAGCGACTATTAGAGCATCAGTAAGTCTTACCGAGGAAAGAAGAGCAAAAATCATTTACTGCGGACATGCAACTCAGTGTGTGTGTGGGGGGGGGATCACGTCGTGCAACCTCCTCGTGGTGATTCCTGCTTCTTTGGCTATGGCCTTGCAAATCGCACAACACCGGACAGATCGGGTGGCGTCCCATTCTGATAACTGTTCATCTGACAAAGGTGTTCAAAATCATTCAGCTGACAAAAACGAGAAGTCTCGTGAATTTCTTCAAGCCAAATCCAAAATAAGAAATGCTTGGTGGAACATACACACTCTCGGTTCACTCAGTGTTCAGAGTCAACAATTGCTTGCCACTATTGACACTGTGAACAAAAAGAAGATAGCACTCCTAGCCCTCTCTGAAACACGCTGGTCTGGTCACGGGATCTGTTCTACTATATAGCATCCTACATTGTGGTTCCTCCAATGGTGTTCATGGTGTGGTCATTGCCTTGAGTACTTCTGCTTGCTCCACTTGGGAAGCTGCTGGTTAGCGTCTTCCATCCCATCTCTGAACACATCAAACAGATTTGTCTCAAGTGTCACCTATCCTACATCACTGTTATTGCCATCGATGCCCCAACCAACCCCACCACCAACACTACACAGGCTGCAGCTCCTTCTGATGCCTTCTATGATCAGTTGCAGTCTGTGATCTCTGATGTGCCCCCTAGGGGCATGCTTGCAGTACTAGGGGACTTCAATGCTCGTGTTGGCTCAGATTTCCAGTCATGGAGGTATGTCATTGGTCCACATGGCTTGGGTGACTGCAACAGCAATGGAGAGTGGTTACTTGATTACTGGTTCAATAACCAGCTTATCATTACCAACACTTGGTCGCTGAAGATCTGGCCACACCAGTGACTTCATCCTAACAAATAGACGTTTCTGTTCCGCTATCCTTGACACACGGGTCTACTGGTCTGTCCTCCATGATTCTGATCATGAATTAGTTGTGTCCACCTTGAGCTTCAAGATTAAAGCCAAACGTTGTCAATTCACTGCCCCTCATCATCAAACTACCAGCCTTCCCACTGACATTAAGTGTATGTTTCAATCTTCTCTATCCGACTCCCTTGCAAAATCTAACCATGATGATTTCATCGAGTCATCTTGGCATGCTTTCAAAGGTGCCATTCAGAACGCAAGTACGATGCTACCGGAGGTCTCTTCAATACGAGATCCTGACAGGGTTACAGATGAGTTACGTAACTTGTCTAAAAAGAAGAGCAGTGCTTGGCTTTGTTATTGTAATGCAGCCAAGCGAGGATATGAAGTGAACCAACCCAGAGCAGAATACAAGCGTAGAATACTAAAGTTGCAGCTGACAAGGCCTGTAATGCATGGTTGACTACCCATGCTGTGGAGGCAGAGAAGTGTGCATAGATGACTGAGCAACTTGCATGGTTGTGGGGGTTCCCTCATCAAGGAGCTTAGACTGCTGAAGAACCGGTTCTCTAAACCCTCTTCGTCTACTCTCACAGCTATGGACGGATCACTGCTTACCACTGATTCCTCTAAGCTCGAGAGATGGGCAGAGCATTTTGCCAGTGTAGTCAACTGTGAGTGGATGTCTGCCAGGCTTCCCTGGAGAGCGTTCCCGTGATCTTCCCATCTATCCAACTTAGTGATCCTCCTGACACTGACAATTTGTGCGCTCCACTCTCCGAAGACATTGGAAGAACCAACTTCTTATCCCACTTCATAAGAAGGGGAGCCATACCATCTGTGACAACTATCGAGGCATTGCCCTACTCAGTACCCCTAGCATGGTCTTCACCAAAGCTATCCTCAACAGACTGAAGCCCAGAGCTGAAGTCACCTGTGCGAGAGTTGAAGGGGCTTTTGCAAGGGGCGAGGATGTACTGACCAGTTGCTTTCCCTCTGCACAATGATGGAGAAGGCAAGGGAATTCCATCATCCCTTGTATATCTGCTTTGTTGACTTGAGGAAAGCATAATCAGAGAGCATTTTGCCAGTGTAGTCAACTGTGGTGTGGATGTCTGCCAGGCTTCCCTGGAGAGTCTTCCCGTCATCCTCCCATCTATCCGACTTAGTGATCCTCCTGACACTGACAATTTGTGCGCTCCACTCTCTGAACCACTGTCAACCGAGCAGGCCTTTGGTCCATCCTCCAGTCATCTTACAGGCTCCCTGCTTGAAACTGCTTGTAGTCATTCAGGCTGTGCATGAAGGCTCAAGGGCAGCTTTGAGAGCATATGGGAAAGTATCAGAGAGGTTCAATGTTACCAGTGGAGTGCGACAAGGTTGTGTCCTGGAACCAACTTTGTTAAATATCTACTTCGATGCTGTCATCCACATGTCTTTGGACAGCCATCGAATGCTGAACAGAGGTATTAGGATGACCTCTCTCCTCGATGCACAGCTTGCTGGGAATTGCCGGAAACTCCAGTTGGAGACACTTGTCCAAGACTTGGAGTATGCTGATGACATGGCCTTACTTGCAGACTCTTGGGACGCCCTAGAGGCCATGCTCACCAGCTTGTCCACCCACTGCCAGGATTTTGGTCTGTCTATCAGTTGTGCAAAAGACCAAGACTATGGCAGCTTTTCCATCCAGCTCCTTGCCACAACCAGAGCCTATCCATCTTTCCCCCAACAGGACAACTGTGGAACAGATCTGGAGGTCAACTCCAGAATCTGCAAAGCTTCACAGGCCTTTGGCAGTCTCAGTTGTACCCTATGGTACCAGAAAAAAGATCAGGACCCATACCAAGCTGTACGTGCATCTTTCGTTCCTTTGCTCTCCCCACACTGCTGCATGGTACAGAGAGTGTTGTGCTGTTAGAGCCACACATCCATCAACTGCAGAGCTTCATGATGCACTGTTTGCGGATCATCCTGGGCATATCTGCCTGGAATATGAAGTGCAACACCACTATCCGAAAACTGGCTCACCAGCAACGTTTCTCCTCAGTACTCTCTTCCCGACGCCTCCGCATGTATCCAGGATGTCTGACTCACGGCTTCCCAAGAAGCTACTGGTCTGTGATCCTTTTGGTAGTGCACGGTCAGTAGGTGGTCAGAAGTGTCGCTGGAATGACCTTGTCCAACATGATCTAGCGCAGGTGTGTTATGTCCGAATTCAGCCATAAGTGTAACATTATACGGTTTCACTCGATGAATTTCATTATAGCGCTAACCGCATGGGTTTGTCACGCGCAGATACTGCGCAAACTGGACGTATACGCGAGAATACGAAAAAGATGTTCGGACTCTTTCGTAAAACACGTGACAGCATGTGACTGTAGTCTGAAGAAGAGAGATGCTTGAGTGGAAATTTTATTTCAAAATCGCGGTGGTAAAAATCTCAACTCAGAGCAACGGCAATAGTGCCATCGGGTTCCCAATAGTCCAAACTGCGGTGAAAGATTCCTGGAGCTTTGTACCTTCTACCGTTCGAGTTATGTCCCATGTTTTGTGGCTGGAGACCCCCGAAAACGACGGAAACCCCTGGACATAACAGCCATGCTTTGAGCTACCGGGCTCCAGGAATCTTTCAGGGCACTTATGTATCTAAGGAGTCGTTTGAACCTAATGGCGTGTTCAGAAGCTGAGATTTTTACCACCGCGATTTTGCTTTTTTGTCTTTTCGACAGTAGCCGAAGAAATTGCGTTTTGTGGGACGTTCGACTTGCAGATTGTCTTAAAGAGAACACCAACATCACTTCAATGTGTTTGTAATGTAGACTAGTAGGTTCATGCCAGTACTACCCATTGCAGAAAGGAAAAAATGGGGGTTAATTTTAGTACCTACGAAGCGTTGGCCATTTTGTGTTATGTCCAAAATCGGACATAACTCACCTGCGAGTGCGGTGTGGTATCCAGGAGGACTGGTGCAAGCTATCCCAAGACAAATCAGCCTGGCAAGGTGTGGTGCAGATGTGCATCGACTCCATCAAAAAAGAAGCAGAAGAGAGCGAAGATCACAAGAAAGCTGAGAGGAAGAGAAACTACCAGACACATCTTACTACAGCCTCAGCCGGGTCGGTCTGTAACGGGTAATGGACAGCGGTTACCTTTTATTCGGTAAAGTTAATAGAAAAGTAGTGCTGTTTATTGGTTACTGTTTCCATTTTAACGCCCAGTTCCGTACCTTTCATCTTGATCACCCATTGTGACTCTTGTTCAGACACCAGGTTTTACTACAGTGGTACCTGTTTTGAGAGACCACTCTGTGATTTCAAACAAGCAGACTCTCAAGACCGGTGGTCTCTCATTGGAGGCTCACCTCAAATAGCCATTAAATTAATAATACTACGAGTACTCAAATCTTTCATAATTATAAGTATGGACATACTTTTAATCATTTTTAAACCTTCTTTTTTGCTCTCCAAATAATTTTAACCTGTTCTTTTATAAAAAAAGATAGGGTGCTGTAGCTCTAACTGGAAACAATTTATTACGAGGTGGGAAATAAAATAGTGGCCCTTCAATATCCGCACTTTGGATTGCAACTATTCTTGTAACCTATTGAAGGCAAACTACATTTTCATTTGTGGAAAGAAGGATAAAAACTATATTGTATGAGAAATCCTCAAAGAATGGTCACTTATATAATTAATACAGGTAACCTTGTTTTATTTTCAACCAAATGCCCTGGTCACTGGTTGCGTTTTACGGGTGGTTGTTCTTCAAAGGCAAAAATGTATTACTGAACATCTGAAAAAGTGGTCTTTGAAAAGAAGTGGTCACTCATGGCAGCGGTCTCTCAAATCCTGCAGGTACCACTGTACTTTTAATAAGAATTTGCGCAAAATGTTACAAAAGGAAGTCAAATCTATACAGGTATGCATTTGTGCTGTAGCTACATACTTAATTGCTAGGTCAATCCACATAGAGTACTGCCATACTCCATGATTAGTGGAATAGTCTCAAGCTCTGATATTCAATTCAGCAAAATCACTTATTAAAAGGCAAATTCAAAGTTAAATGAAAATTTAATTCATAGTTCTGCATTTATACACATGTATGCACCACATATGTGCTTGCCAAAGGACAAAAAATGGCTGTACCATGACTTGTTCATTGAAATGCGCCGTTTTGAGAATTGCTGAGATTCTGTTCTATGATTCAAACTTTTTATGTTTCTATTGTTTCTTCTTGTCACCTTCAAATTAATCTACACATTTAGGACATGCAAGCAATACAAATATTCATGAGAACAGGTAGAATAACTGAGGATTTGAGAAGCACTATACTTGGAATAGCAGGGTTCATGTGGGCAAAGGATGCAAAATCATGAAACTTACCCGTCTCTTGATCCTCAGCTCATCCAGTGGTGTTTTTCGGTTAGTCAAAGATTTCATCACAGGTAGAAGAGGGAGGAAGGCCATTGATACTCGTTTTAAGTTAGTATTGACTGCACAAGTGGTAGCCAGTGCTTCTGCCACATCATGACAACCTTCAATACACATAAGACATGGTGTAACTCTGAGACAGACACAGTGCTACAGTACTCATGGTAATGGAACACAACGTACGTGCAAACCAGCACAGAAAATGACACAAGCAGAGTCAATTTATAGTCAAACAATAAGTACTAGGTAGCGTCCAATGACATCATAGATCAAAGGTGATACCACTGTAGTAAATTCTGTTACTGGCTTCCTAGCATGCCCTTCTAAAATTTACTGTCGTGGCGGCTCATTTGATGTATAATGTCATCAGGTGATAATCTTAGTTCCACTCAACCCATACAAGCTTTTGAGACACCCAAGGTATTCAAGATGTCCAACACAAACATTCACTGGACGGAAACCGTACTGGTCAGGCTACAGTTGTAGTGATATAATGAAGATGTGGATATTAGATACTATTACTATGGTTATTATTTGACAAGATTTTGAACAGAATGGCTACATGATACTACCAAGTACCATGTCTATGGAGGAAAGAGAATATGGAATTTAATGGAAAGTTGAATGCATCTGTGGTGTATGACTGTTGATGTGTATGGCAATGCAGGATGTTGTGTTGTTGTTGCAATTCACCTTTAATCGTGTATTGTTATCCATGTTATGAGATGTTCCTTTAATTCACCTTTTGTTGATGTAGCGTTGTTCTAATTATAAGTTTTGTGTTATCTTGTGTAGTAGCTATTTTGGTGTTGTTTTCTTTGTAACCTTTCCTTATTAGGCCTTACGTATTTTATCCACACCTGTGAGTATTTAAGCTGTGTGTACTTTGCATTGCCATTCTGAAATCATTTCTGACGCTAATATCAGTGAACATAATATTTGGCGACGAGGACTAAAGTGAAAAACCATGGCAGTTTACGGCCAAATAGGGAATTTTGACCCGCAAGTAGAAGATTGGACCGAATATGCAGAACGTTTAGATCTCTTTATGGAGGCTAACGGCATTCGGGCAGAGGCAAAGAAGAGAACTATATTTTTAGCATCTATTGGTCCCTCAGTGTATAAGATTCTGCGAAATCTGTTGGCACCTGCCAAGCCTGCTGAGGTGGAATATACCACATTAAGGGACACTGTTCAGCAGCATTATAGCCCTAAACCATCCGAGATCATACAACGATTCAAGTTCAACAGCCGGATGAGGAAAAGTGGTGAATCAGTAGCTGATTTTCTGGCTGAGCTTCGTGCTCTGGCCACGAACTGTAACTATGGTGATACCCTTGACATGATGCTTAGAGACCGCTTTGTGTGTGGAATTGAGAACAAATCGATGCAGAAGAAGATGCTCACAGAGTCACACCTGACTCTCAAGAAAGCTTTGGAAATTGCACTGTCTGGGGAAGCAGCCGAAAAGGACACCCACCTGCTGGAAGGCGCATCTCAATCCCAGCAGATCCACAAAGTGAAAAGCAGTGAGGGAGGGCCACATCAGTTTCCAGAGAATATACCTTGCCTTAGATGTGGTGGCAGGGATCATCACCCTCGGCAATGTAAGTTCAAGGAAGCTATTTGCCACTATTGCAGAAAGAAGGGTCATATCAAAAGGGTGTGCCGGGGCCGTCTTAGAGACAGTGAGGCTTCATGGGGAAGAGACAAAGCGAAGGTAAAGGCTGTCAAGGAAGAGTCAACCACATCCTCTTCAAGTGAAGGAGAATCAGAATACCACCTGTATACAGTGGGCAACTCGCGTTCTGGGGGAAAGCCATTGAAGGTTACACTAATTCTGGATAACAAGCCCGTTGTTATGGAAGTGGATACAGGAGCTTCACGTACCATAATGTCCAAAGCTACCTACCAATCCTTGTTTGCACCGCGCAGTTTGAAGGCCAGTAATGTTATACTCAAGACTTACAGTGGAGAAGTAATCAAGGTCTTGGGATCAATGGATGTGGAGGTAGTTCACAATGGTAAGACATTGAATTTGTCATTGTTCGTTGTTGATGGTACCGGTCCTAGCCTTGTAGGACGGGACTGGCTGAAGAGCATTCAGTTGGATTGGGGCCAGCTTTTCAGTATGAAGATGTCTGATTCTCCACTTTTATCTAGAGTTCTCGAAGAACACAAGGAAGTATTTGGGTCTGAGCTAGGCAAATTGGAGGGTTTCCAAGCAAAGCTTTACATTGATGATGCAGCAAAACCATGCTTTTGCAGAGCCCGACCAGTACCTTTCTCCCTGAAGCCCCTGGTATCAAAGGAGCTGGACCGATTGCAGGAGCAGGGAGTACTTGAACCAGTAGAGTTTGCTGACTGGGCTGCTCCTATTGTTCCGGTGCTGAAGTCGGACAAGCAGTCTGTCCGTATTTGCGGGGATTTCAAATTCACAATCAACCCTGTTGCCAAGCTTGACCGGTATCCATTACCTCGCACAGGAGACATGCTGGCCAACTTGAGTGGAGGGACATCATTTTCCAAACTGGATTTGAGCCAAGCTTATCAGCAAATTGCCTTGGATCAGGAATCTCAGAAGCTGGTGGTTATAAACACCCACAAAGGTTTGTTTCGTTATACCCGATTACCTTTTGGGGTTTCTTCAGCTCCAGGTATATTCCAACGGATTATGGAGTCCCTTTTACAAGATATTCCAGGGATTGCCGTGTTTCTAGATGATATCCTACTTTCTGGAAAAACTGAAGCAGAGCACTTGGTCACTTTACAGGAAGTGCTGAGTCGGTTGTCGAAGGCTGGGCTAAGATTGCAGAAGTCCAAGTGCAAATTCATGGTGTCAGAAGTTCAGTACGTGGGCTACCGGATCAATGCTTCAGGACTGCATCCCCTTCCAGAGAAGGTAGAGGCAATCCAAGCAGCTCCAACACCTACTGATGTCACCCAGCTGAAGTCCTACCTGGGACTCCTTGGTTACTATGGAAAGTTCCTACCCAATTTGTCCACTATGCTAGCTCCACTCTATCGGCTGTTGCGGAAAGCTATTCCTTGAAGATGGGATACCTCAGAGGAGAAAGCCTTTGCTGACTCCAAGGCAGCCCTCTCATCTTCCTCAGTACTTGCTCATTTTGATCCCTCCCTGGATCTGGTGTTGGCGTGCGATGCCTCCTCCTACGGGGTGGGGGCAGTCCTGGCTCATCGGATGCCGGACGGTTCAGAACGACCCATTGCCTTTGCATCCAGGACATTGGCAGATGCAGAAAGGAAGTATTCTCAGATTGAGAAAGAAGGTTTGGCCTGTGTGTTTGGGGTAAAGCGCTTTCATTACTTCCTGTTTGGGCGTTCCTTCACACTTATTACTGATCACAAGCCCCTTCTTAGCCTTTTCAGCGAGACGAAGGGGATTCCCATGCAGGCATCAGGTCGCATTCAAAGATGGGCTCTTCTGCTGGCTAACTACCAGTATACAGTGAAGTATAGGAGCTCTGGGGCCCATGGAAATGCAGATGCCTTGAGTCGTCTTCCTTTGAAGGTTTCACCGACATCCATCCCCACTCCTCCAGAAACTGTTCTACTCTTCAACCAACTGGAGAGCAGTCCAGTTACAGCCACTCAAGTAAGGATGGAGACTAGTCGGAATCCAATGTTGTCTCGGGTTCTCCAATTTGTGATGAGTGGATGGCCTCACTCCTGTCCACAGGAGGAGTTGAAGCCCTACTGGTATCGACGTACTGAGTTATCGACGATTCAGGGATGTTTACTGTGGGGGAATCGGGTGGTGGTGCCAGAAACTTTGCAGCAGGCTGTAGTACGTCAACTACATGAGTCACACCCGGCCGGGCATTGTTCGCATGAAGTCCATTGGGAGGATGTTTGCTTGGTGGCCACATATTGACCAGGATTTGGAAGATTGTGTTCGTAAGTGTCTCACTTGTCAGAATAACCAATCACTTCCACCTGTTGCACCACTTCATCCCTGGGTTTGGCCCACTATTCCATGGTCTCGTGTTCATATTGACTATGCAGGTCCCTTCCAAGGCAGCTACATTCTCATCCTTGTGGATGCTCATTCAAAGTGGATAGAAGCATTCCCAATGAAAACCATTACATCCATGGCCACTATTGAGAAGCTTCGGATACTTTTTGCTCAGTTTGGCATTCCAGACATAATAGTGTCGGATAACGGTACTAATTTCACTAGTGAGGAGTTTCAGCAGTTCTGTCGGCTAAATGGTATCAAGCACATCACTTCCGCCCCCTACCACCCTTCGAGCAATGGTCTAGCTGAGAGGGCCGTTAGGACTGTAAAGGATGGGTTGAAGAAAATGTCCCGAGGAACTATGACTGATCGGCTATCGCGATTTCTTCTCATGTACAGAATCACCCCTCACCAAACCACAGGTCAATCACCATCCGAGTTGATGTTTGGGAGAAGGTTGAGAACAGCACTTGATTTGCTCAAGCCAGATTTAAATTCGCGTGTTATTGACCAGCAGTGCCGAATGAAAACATCCCATGACCAGCATTCCAGCAGAAGTCTCAGCAGCAACTGGTCCGGTATCATGCCAAGTCCGCTTGGAGGGATCTGATCTAGAATGGAGAAGGCACACTGACCACCTGCGCCCACGGGCCAAGCCATCAGATGATGAGGATAGACCTCCAACTCAGAGTGACAATGCTGAGACGGATTTGCCAATGGAGTCCACTGTAAGCCGCCCGTCCAGGCAACGAAGGCCTCCCGATAGACTGACCTATACTTGATGAGGGGAGGAAATGTGGTGTATGACTGTTGATGTGTATGGCAATGCAGGATGTTGTGTTGTTGTTGCAATTCACCTATAATCGTGTATTGTTATCCATGTTATGAGATGTTCCTTTAATTCACCTTTTGTTGTTGTAGCGTTGTTCTAATTATAAGTTTTGTGTTATCTTGTGTAGTAGCTATTTTGGTGTTGTTTTCTTTGTAACCTTTCCTTATTAGGCCTTACGTATTTTATCCACACCTGTGAGTATTTAAGCTGTGTGTACTTTGCATTGCCATTCTGAAATCATTTCTGAAGCTAATATCAGTGAACATAATAGCATCATAACAGGAAGGTTGTGGTATACTGACATAACTTTGACGACTACAGGTGCTAAGTAGTGATTGATCTATTAATGTGTGCTGCTCTATTCCAGATGTGCTTAATGGTAAATGTTGCTATTCTTGTAAGTGTTACCACATGTGTCTTGAGTATAATAATTGAGTTGGTTCAGTGACAGTGTTAACAATTAGCGTCAATCCGGGTTGATACAGTACATGGTGTCAGAAGTGGGATGGCTAGCGTTCGTTTGCAGCCTCCTTCATCGTTTGATTTCAAGACCTCAGACGAATGGCCCTGCTGGAAGCGCCGCTTAGAGCATGCAATTCCATCTTACATCCGGTTTGTCAGGGGAGAGTGACAACAAACAGATCAGTACACTGCTATATTGTATGGGAGAAGACGCAGAGGAGATTCTCGCCTCAACCAACATCTCTGATGAGGACAGGAAGAAGTACGATAAAGTTCTCAAGCAGTACAATGACATTTTTTGGGTACAGAATAATGTCATTTTTGAGAGGGCACGCTTCAACTGCTGCTGACAGGTAGCTGGCGAGTCTTAGGAGAAGTGCATAACTAGTCTCTACACCATGGCAGAGAACTGCACAGGATATTTATAACCGCCCGTGAGAAAAACAACAAAATGAACGGTGCTGAGAAGTTGCACACATACTCGACGTTTTCTTCTAAATACAAATAGATGAGAGTTAAATCTGCATATCAGATTAAAGTTACACATATGTTAGCTGCTACAAAGCTATAAATATAACGGTAACTCTTTCTCGAAGGAGGAAAAATAACGCTGAAAAAATGCTGTTTTTTTACGAACTTTGCCTTTGCCACGGAGTAAAATCATTGAGGATTTTCGTGAAATTAACATCAAAAGAAGGGCAAAGTAGTGAACCATACGAAAATTGCTTGGTGAGCAAGTTATAACCATCATAACGAAAGTTATAGGCAAATAACCTGTTTTTTGCCCTTCAAGAAGCAAAAATTGCTGATAAATGTACATGCAGTAAAGAAATACCTGATTCTAACACTTTTCCCAAGCAATTTTCGAAAATTTCGACATATGCCAGACCGATGAAAGCAGAAAACACAATGATCAGAAGAAATTTTGATCCGTGGCAAAGCTGGTGAATTTTCGATCTCGGAAATCCAGCCATTTTTGTGACGTTTTACGTATACGTAGACGCAACATCATCAAAGTCGTCATCTCCTCCAATTCCTTTAGTTCGTAAAATTTCAGACGTCATCCGGAAGTCGCTAAATGACGCATCAAGAACAGCTGCTAATTGATAACGTAGAAAACAAGCAACACCCACAATTCAAGTAAACCACGGGCGGTTATAATCACCCTGTGTGTGACAACAGAGATCTCAAGGACCTAATGATCCGTGATCGAATCGTGGTCGGGATTCGTGACCCAAGTCATTCCGAACGCCTGCAGATGGACCCAGACAAATTTCACTGTGCCCTAGGAGAAGGTAAAAAGCTTGTAAGTCAACTAAAAGCTGTACACAAACAACAAGTTATCCTTAAAGTTGATCCCAAAGTGGAAACTTCAATTGATTCCCTACAACAGAAGCCTTCATTCAAGAGTAAGGGATCTTGTTCTCAACACGGATCAGCTCATACCCAGCGAAAACTGCCACCAGCTCAAGGCAAATGCTCCCGATGTGGACGAGGGCCGCATTTACGACAATAATGTCAAGCCAGAGAAGCATAGTACCACAACTGCAAAAAGGAAGGGCACTACAGCTCTCAATGCTTCCACAAGTCAGTAGCAGATGTCACCACAGTCCCAGAAACGGATGCTATGGACTATGACGTAGCATACCTCAACGACATTGAGACCAATGACAGCACCGCGTGGAATTGTGCAGTCCTCCTCAATCATCAGGTTTTCCTCTTCAAGGTGCAGGGCCGTAGGAAGGACAGTGGCTGCAGTGGCCATGGCTGCTCCACTTCTTGACTATGACCAATAAATTTTTGGTAGATGTCAAAGTGGTAATTGTATCCCTTAATTTGATCCTAAAACACTCTGTGAATCATTGAATAAAAGTAAAAAATCAAAATAGTATCTTCGTGTGATCATGGATGCCATGTTTAAAATGGTGTCCACTATCACACAAACTATGCACAAATGTGTAAAAACAGTTAATAGATAAACTAGATCAGGTAAAAAATCTATAGGTTAGGATATTGGGATAAGCTCATTTACTCAGGGGAAGCTTTTGGCCAATGGATACTACACTAGGCGCCCTGTAAACTGCATAAGCTGCCAATTTTGACTGCTGTTCAAATTGTTTGAATTTCAATTATGTATACATAGTACTATATTGGCACATATGGAGTGAGCATGGCCGCTCCACTTTTGAAGTGCTTCCTACGGGCCTGAGGTGGACACCGGCACTGAGGTAACTGTAATCGCAGATGTGTGGAAAGCACTTGATCAGAACAAGTTAGTGCTACCCACTAAGAAGCTTCATGGATCAGACAACAAGCCACTACAGGTAAAAGGTGAGCTATCTTCCCCAGATTGTCCTACAAAGGCCAGCAATATGTTTAGCCTAGTAACTTTGTTGTAAAGCATCTACAGCACAACCTGCTGGGTCTACCCGCCATCCAGGCCCTTCAGGCTCTCACCAAAGTTGAGGCTGTTAGTTCTTCACCTGCCGAGCAGTGCCCTAAGCTTTTCACTGGTCTTGGGACTCTTGCAGGTAGGAGTTACGAGATCAAACTCAAACCTGATGCACCTCCTTTCGCTCTTTTCACTCCACGCCATGTCCCTCTGCCTCAACAGAAGAAGGTACAGGAAAAGCTCTTGTAAATGGAGTCCTTGGGAGTTATCTCTCAAGCGGATGAGCCTACCTCATGGTGTGCAGGTATGGTCATGGTTCCAAAACCAGCCGGGAACATCCAAATTTGTGTAGATTTTCACCCTTTCAATGATAATGTCCTTCGATAAGTTCATCCATTGCCTTGTGTTGATGAGACGCTAGCACAGTTAGCAGGAGCCACAACAATTAGTAAGCTGGATGCCAGCCGCGGGTTCTGGCAGATACCAACTGCAATTTCTGGCAGATACCACTAGAGTTCCCGCCATCTCACTACTTCAATCACACCTTTGGTCATAATGAATTAAACAAATAGCCTTTTGGCATTTCCAGTACACTGGAACATTTCAGTAATGAATAGGTGAAATTCTTGAAGGGCAACCGGGAATCCTCTGCCATATGGATGACGTTTTACGTAGTTTTCGGATGAAACCAGCAGGTGCATGACAGCCAACTGCACCAGACCCTCATGTGTATCCAAAAGGCAGGACTTACCCTGAACTCAAGGAAATGCTGGTTTTGCAAGCCATCCCTCACCTTCCTAGGCCACGTGAATGACAAGCATGGAGTATCAGCAGATTCTTGTAAAACCGCAGCAATCCCTAAGATGGAAGAGCCCAGATCTGCCACAGAATTATGATGATTTATGGGAATGGCCAATCAGCATGGCACAGCTGGCGAGTCCTCCCACATTAGCTCTGCATGGCACCTACGTTAGCTCTGTACAGCCCTGATGCTCCCACCAAGATCTGTGCAGATGAGTCTACCTATGGATTGGGAGCAGTCATTCTCCAACTAACGGATGACAGTTTGTGGAAACCTATTGCCTTTGCTTCACGCTCCATGACCGACACAGAAAGGATATATACGTTGAGAAAGAAGCCCCTTGCTCTTGTGTGGGCATATGAAAAGTTTCCGGACTACATTATTGGCATGTCATTCGTACTGGAGACTGACCACAAGCCTTTAGATATTGTACTACTTCTTGGCAAGATAAACCTCGATTCTTTGCCACCACGCATCCTTCGCTTCTGTATATGCCTCATAAGTTTTCAATAAGCCATTTGTCATGTTCCTGGCAAGCTAGTGTACACAGCAGATACACTATCCTGTGCACCAGTCTCTTCACCAGCAGCCAGCCACATCAAGGAAGATAATGTGAGAGTCAATCGTTCAAGCTATCACTTCCTACTTGCCAGCAGAAACAAATTGCCTGAAGAGGTGGCGTGCACAGCATGAAGACAGCATTCGCTCACAGCTCATCACTTTCTGCAAGCAAGGATGGCCTGACAAAGGCAAGATTGCAGCAGACCTCCTAAAGTATTGTTAATTGTGAGGCGAATTGTCCCTCAGTGATGATTTACTGCTCTGAGGTCAGCACATAGTGGTGCTACTCAAGCTGCAAATTAAGGGAAACTCTCCAGAAGATCCATATTGGACACCAGGGCATACAACGTTGCCAACTTCGTGCATCCACATCTATCTGGTGGCCTGGGCCGAAGAAACAGGTGAAACAACTAGTAACAAATTGTTCTGAGTTCTACCCCCTAGACAACCAATGATCTGCACATCCCTCCCAAATCACCCTTGGGATAAAGTTGGGTCCGATCTTTTTGAACTCATTGGAAAAACTTAAATCATGGTAGTCGATTACTTCTATCATTACATGGAATTTCAAACACTAACAACCACCACATTAACTTCAGTAATCAGTATTCTGTACTTCAGTATTCTGAAGAGTCTCTGCAAGACATCACATTCCATCTATCTTGGTTAGTGACAAGGGCCCACAGTACAGCTACAAAGAAATGCAAGAGTTTACAGCACTTTACAGATTTTAGCATGTCACCAGTAGCCCCCGGCCATTACCCTCAGAGTAATGGCATGGCAGAGAGGGCAAGTCAAGACAGCCAAGAGCCTTGTGGAGAAGTCAGCCGATCCTCACATGGCTCTCCTGAGGTACTCAGCAACACCTCTACAAGGCCAGCGCAACCGCTATGGCTACTACGGCCATGGCCATACCACTTTTTGCCACAAGCTTACCTTAAAATTAAAAAAAAGCCTTAAGGATCATGTCTATTGAGGACATCAAAGGTATGAAACCTCAAAAACTTCTATGTATTTATTATAACTGTAACTATAATCTTTTCAAACTATTTCGTTCAGTACTAACAACAAACTGAAACGCGAGTTGCCATTTTGACATTGCGCAATTTCTCACAACTGCAAATGTGCGCGATTTATATTGCTTTATACTATTATTATAATGTTGCATGTATTAGGGTCTGCAATACCACAGTTATTTTAATTGTCAGTATGTTGATGGCCGTACCAATCGTATAGAGCTTGCTTCGGCCCTGCTCTACCAAGGTGTGGAAGGAGTACTGCAGAACTCCTAATGGGAAGACGTCTGAAAACTGACATCCCTCAGCCTAAGAAGAATTCTTTGTCTTTGATTGGCACTATCTTCCAAGTTTTCAGGTCAAGGACAAGGAATACAAGACACAGCAAAAGGATGAATATGACCCATGTCACAGAGCCAGACCACTACCATCACTTCTAGATGATGAGTCAGTTTGGGTGCATACCCAGAACAGGCAAACTCCTGGTAGAGTTGTCCAAGAAGCTGTCACACCTCGCTCTTACATAGTTGAGACCCCATCTGAAAATGTTCGTAGGACACAGAGTCACCTATTACCTCGACCAGTTGAAGAGGAAGGTATCGCAGTCCATACTGAACCAACAGGCAATCAGCAATCCTGTACTATGCATGTGTGCTGTTCTATTCTAGATGTGCTTAGTAATAATAATTGTTGCAATTCTTGTAAGTGTTACCACACGTGTCTTGGAATGATTGAGTTGGTCCAGTGACAGTGTTAACGATTAGCGCCAATCCGGATAAATACAGTACAAAGGTGTGCATAGTCACTAGGTGGGAGGGACATAGCAGGGAAGGTGTGGTCAATAGGTGGGAGGGACATAGTAGAAAAGGTGTAGTCAATGAAGGGAGGAACAAACAAACTTTTATGTCAGTTTTTGAAATTTATAAAGTTCAATCACATAAGACACTGCTTACTGCAGTAACACCTGTTTGATGTGGTCATCTTTGGGACAGAACCTCCATGGCTGTTTCACACATTACCAGGTTCTCATTGATATTCATTTCTGGAAAGCTAGGAATACTAATAAAATGTGGTCAAAAGCAAATGGCTGTTGTTGTTATAGGGTTCCAGCTATAGATGCCAATTTTTGTTCAATTTTGTGAATACACGGATAGTCTGGGTATTTCAAGCTGGAAATATTGTACGGGCTGTTGAAGAGACATGCATGCCCTAATAAGCGTGAATGGCATTGTTCATGACTTTGACTCTATATTCAATTACTGCACACAGGTTTGAATCTTAATCTTATCTTCGTGGACTGTATAAGACAATGTAAAATGTCATTTGGTACTCGAAAGAGTGACCGCATAATGCATCACACAGGTAGCTGGATTAAATGGGTTGTGATGGTATAGAGAAAGATGGCTGTTGGTCACTTTTACGGGGTGACCGCTACCACAGGTTCCACTGTACATTGCAAATAAAAGGACCACAAATTGAGGAGACATGTGCTTATACATAATTGGACAACATCAAACTACATGCAATTGGCTCACTCACCTTCCACAGAAAGTTCACCACAATACATAATAAGGTCAGTGATGGATCCTGAACTAGTTCCTAAAACATGCAGAACTGCTGACATGTAGTCTTGTGAACAACCTTGAAGGGTCAGTTTCTTCAAAGCTGTATTGGCTGACACTAAGCAACTCAGCTCTGACTTGTGCTCATGTGTAATGTCCTATTTCAATAAATTACATCTTATGAGGTACACATCAACAATAACAGCTCCTCCTTCACTTACAGTCAAAGGACTCTCAATGCTGAGGTACAAGTCCTTCATGGTAGAGCTGCCAAAAATGGCTGACAATGCTGACAGTGTTATCCTTTTCACAATGAGGATCAAGGTCTCCAGTGATGCCACACTGCTTAGGTTCCTACCATCTGAAAACAGGTTCAAACAGTAACAATTTACTCCCTTGAATAGATAATGTATACATTATGATCATGCAAATGAACTTTGATATGTAAACTCTGTGTCCTCTGCCCTCAGGAATAAGGAACAAAACACACATACCTACGCATGTGTTTTGAACAGTGTGTGACCTCAAAGGTCACACACTACAAGCTACAGTCTGACCTGCTACAACTTCCCCAATAAGTGAGCAAGGAGAGAAGGGAGGAAGTGGTTAGATGGGCTACCATGCTAACTACTACTTCATGAACAACAAGACATAGTTCAGGAGAGGGCACGGAGGACTAGCGATCACATGTAGCAAACCCTTAACGTAACAGTAGCATAAAATACATGAATGTTTCTGTCATGCTGGTGTGTTTCAAGTTTTTAACTACAAATACGTAGAGTTGCATTGAGCACAGGCACCTAATAATGCACTCTCAAATGTGATGCAGGGATTCACATTAGGTCCAAATGTGAATGAATGTGTAATGTACATGGAGATATTTCCATATTTGTGAGATGCGTCATTGAGTGTGGTCAACAGGAGAGGTACAGCATAGTGTGGGAGGGGTATAGCAGGGAAGGTGTGCTCATTGGATGGGTGGGGCATAGCAGGGAAGGCGTGGCCAATGGATGAGAGGACATAGCAGGGAAGGTGTGGTGATAGTGGATAATAACTTGTTCTGCAGTGCAATTACATGCCATGTACCATGTGCATGGCCACAAATGATCATGGAAGTATATACTTAGGTAATGTATACTTTCCCAGAATGTACCAAATACGTACAATATAAAACCACAGGCAAACCTCTCTATAATGAATCAACTTAGGACCACTGAAAATAGCTAGAGAAAATAGGAGTGCTGTACATTCTAAGTTCTGTGTTCTTTATATCAGGGAGTTCATTGTATCCAAGGTTCATTATTATTAAGGTTCAACAGTAACTCAAAAAAGGACATAACAGAGAATTAGTGTGTGGTCAATGGGTGGGAGGGACAATTCGTCATGGAGCAGATATATTTTGTGAATCAAAAACTTGATTTGAATGTAAATTAATTCTTGTCAAATCAACCACATACACTAACTAGCCAGCTATTCGCTAGTGAATATTCATGAATGCAACTTTACGTACTTACGAAAATACCAAAATTAATGTTCTTTGTGGAATTTAGCTGCAACAAGGTAGTTCAACAGGAACATTCGGTATATGATGGACTCAATTTGAAGTTAAGAGGACCAGAAATGAGGGACTCATGTGTTTACTGAATTGGATAATACCAAAATACACGAAATATACATATACTGCATGTAAGAGAAGACATGTTGTATCTTTGACGATGAGACAGGCACATTACCGGCAAAGGGCTATTTTTGCTATAGGCTTTTGAACAATTTTGTGAATACAGAGATATATATTTAGGTATTTCAAGCTGGAAATATTGTATAGGCTGCTGAGTAGACATGCATGCCCCAATAAGTGTGAATGGCATTGTTCAAGTCTTTGATTCTTTCTCTACTACCTTGTTTCCCACTATTCCCATCCAAGAAGACAGCGTACGGGGTTAAATCTCAACTTTACCTTCCTAAACGGTATAAAACAATGTAAAATGTCATTTGATACTCGAAAGGGTGACCATACAATGCGTAAACAGGTAACCAGATTAAACAGGTTGTGATGGTATGGGAAAAGATGGTTGTTGGTCACTTTTATGAGGTGACCGCTACCACAGGTTCCACTGTACATTGCAAATAAAAGGATCAGAAATATAGGAGGCATGTGCTTACTGAATTGGATAACATCAAACTACATGCAACTGGCTCACTCACCTTCCACAGAAAGTTCATCACACTCCACTACAAGGTCAGTGATGGATCCTGCACTAGTTCCTAAACCATGCAGCACTGCTGAAATGTAGTCTTGTGAATAGCTAAAAAGGGTCAGTTTTTTCAAAGTTGTATTTGCTGACACTAAGCGACTCAGCTCTGACTTGTGCTCATGTGTAATGTCCTATTTGAACAAATGACATCTTATGAGGTACAAATCAACAACAACAGCTCAACCTTCACTTACAGTCAAAGAACAATCAATGCTGAGGTGCAGATCCTTAATGGTAGAGCTGCCAAAAATTTCTGACAATGCTGACAGTGTTGTCCTTCTCCTTACAGTGAGATGCAAGGTCTCCAGTGATGCCACACTGCTTAGGTTCCTACCACCTGGAAACAGGTGCAAACAGGAACAATTTACTCCCTTGGATACATAACGTACACATTATCATGCAAATGAGTTCTGACATGTAAACTCCGTGTCCTCTGCTCTCAGGAATAAGGAACAAAACACACTTAGACAACTGACCTCAAAGGTCACACACTACAAAGCTATAGTCTAACTTGCTACAACTGTCCCAACAAGTGACTGAGGAGAGAAGGGTGGGAGTGGTGAGATGGTCTATCACACCAAACTACTATAATGCATAGTATATTGTAATGTACCTATCAATGTCAGCCCCACACCCTCGTCAGGAGTACTTGAAGTAGCTTTTGTGAAGAGGACAGTGGTCCCATTTGGTGGGAAGCCTAGGAACTATTCGGAGGAGTATATGCAAACGAACACATTCTATGCATGTGCTAACTGCCATGAAATTGGAGTTAAGTGTATATATTCAATGTAAGTACGTACTGACACATAGAAACACGTGGAGGCAAATTAAATCCAAAAATGGATCCCCTACTCTATTCAAGGAGCTGTTGGATCGTATATTTAGCAATAAGTAGGCTACTACATGCTTTGCTCAGGAGGTTTCTCAATATTCAATTGGCTATTAGGCGCTTTGCTTCCACTGATTTGAGCAGTATATGATACCTCCTTCGGACACATGTAGTACCCTGTAAATAAAATCATCATCATCATCACATATATATTATATAATATGTGTTAGAGAATTAAAGAGAAGTGGAGGTCCATAGGGTGGGAGAGACAGAGTGTAGCCATGGCCAATGGGCAGGAGTGATATAGCAGGGAAGGTATATATATGTATTCATTTTCAAAGTCATGTATATACAGCATGAAAAGTACTATACAAGCCTAACTTCTCATGCAAGTGGGCATACAGTGCACCAATTTTGTGACACACTAATTAAGTCCTTCCACTTTTATATGGTTAAGTTATAACACCCCAAATTTCAAGAAGGAATTATACTAGTGGTCATAACATTGAAATTACTTGATTTCTGCAAGGCTGACAAAGATGAAACTTTCCTGGGTTATTCTAAGATAAATAAGGAAGATCTGGACGGGAGGAATTATGTTTGGCATGTTGGATTGGATTGGATTGGATTAATCTTATTTAGAATGGGACACTGACTTAGCCATTAGCTACTTTTCAGGGGGCCCAGTAATCAAGTACAGAATCAACCAACATACATACTACATTGTTAATTGTTATTATAGTGTCAAATGTTCAATCATGCAATGTTCAATTCTTTTGGTGGCTGTTTTTTGTTAGTGGGCATTCTTCACTCTTTTCTCTTGGTGGTGGCATGGGGATTGCAGAGAAAAAGGCCAGAAACACCATTACTATTGAACCTTAGTCCATCCTATAACTCAGCTCTACAGTCACATCAGTAGCGCACTAAGCCACACACACACCCATTCCATGTTCTATTTGAGTATCAGGTATAAGTAACTTCCAGCGACTACCTGCTATACAGGATTAGAGCCTGTGACCTTAAAATCCTGTCCAGACCTTCAGTTTGCGTTCAGATACTGACATCTGCGAGTTTAGCCGTTTCGGGGTAACACCACTATGGCTAGTTTTGCTAGAAGATGGCGCTTTCCATGATAGATCACAGTGACTTGAAAAAGATGCTAGTATTCCTGTAGTTGATATCAAAAAGAAGCTTAACGTCTGAAAAAATCGTTTTGTGAGCCAATTTTGAAAGAACAACGATATATGAGATTTTCTATCCTTCAAATTAATCTGCCCACACTTACTGTATACAACATCGTGACACCTTGATTGCTTGGCGACAATCAATAACATACCAATGCAGAAGATCGGTAGATATTTTGCGATAAAACGTGCATTTCACTCTCAGAAAGGCCTTGTACAACAAGAGAATTTGTGATTCTATGAGAAAAAGGATTTCACACCCTATTATGTTCCCCAATTACCTTATCAGCGTAATTGCTTGAGGTGCGAAATTACAATTATAAACAAAACTTTTCGCTATAGTTTTGGCTTTGTGATGTGCATTTCGTGAAATTCAACAGCAGAAATCTTGTATCCAGTCATTCCTTTATCATATCCTTGAACATTAGAAAATTCTGAGCATGTCACTTTAGCCATTACTGCTACCTTAACTGAAACTAGTGACTACAACAGGTGGGTATATAATTTAGACATGTTCCCAATGCATTCTTGCACAAAATAAGGAAAACAGAGCTGTCACTTGTATTGCAGGTGGAGGGGGTAGGAAAAGTGTCATTAATATGACATGAATTGCTGGGAGTATGGACAACTATAGGGGATGGTACTGAGGTCATTGTCAACCATGTACTAGTGTACATCATACAATTATTAATTTCAAGTGATTATCTACAAACACTACTACTGTGGAAGGGAATTAACTTAAGGCTACAAAATTGTTAGCGGGTACTAATATTAATATTTTTGGTGGCCAATATTTAGCGGGTAGAAATTTGAGTGAGTTACTAAGCATTTTCTGTACCAAATCTGCTATAATACACTGATTTTAGAAAGTGTGGTACCTTTACCAATGCTAGGTTTGGAGTGGCATAAAACACCCAATCCTTTCCAAATCACCCTTTCCCATACACTGCTGTAATACAAAGCTGTACAAACAAAACACTGAGGTCATTACCTGTACATAGTTAGAAGAATCAATACTTTTAATGTACAGCTTGAATAAATCGTTATTGCTTTTGGGTGAATTCAAATCTAAAATGATTCAAGCAAATAAAATTTTATGCTACAATCCAGTGATTTTTTAAACTTACGTAATATGAAGTGGTTCACTGATTGCTGTATATTTCACCAGCATTGGAGTAGATTTTTATTTCCATTTTAAGCCACCATTTCTCCTGGGTAGTGTACAGCACATCCATACAAATAATTGTGCAATACAAAATATTAGTGGGTACATTTATTGGCAGGTATATGATTCTTAGCAGACTTAAGTTAGCAAATTTGAGGCTTCTTGCTAATTTCACTAATCTAAAAGTAAGTATTTGCTAAAATTTGTAGCCTAAGGGAATCTGTAGTCAATGAGTGAGAACGGCAAAACTGGGAAGGTGTGATCAATGGGTGGGAGGGGCACAGCAGGGAAGGAAGGCAATGGGTGGGAGGGGCAAGGCATGCAAGGATGGTGTATAGTAATGGGTGGTATGGAAATAGAAGGGTTCTGTCAGTAGGTGGAAGGGATGCCTGGGGAAATCTTACTTTGATGTAAATTAAATATTATTGTTAACTGAAAAATAACTGTCGAACTACTAACAGATTACAATTCACACTGTATTATGTCACCTGATACTATGTATATGGCAGAACACAGTGTTATGGATACCTCTACTAACAGTGTTTCCCCCAGTATACCTTGAGCAGGGCGTTATATATTATAGGTTACATATTTTATATAATAATTATATATATATATATATATATATATATATATATATATATATATATATATATATATATATATATATATATATATATATATATATATATATAATGTAACTAGAGCTACAGCTGTCCATTTGGCATTTCCCACTGAGCGTTTCTAGTGCATAGCTGTTTTCAATCGCTGAATTCAATTATTCAATGATTATTTCCTTTGAATTCTACTTATTCGAAACTTTTTTGTGTTTAAAGCTTTCCTCAGGCTATTCAGTACCTCGCCGACTTTTCCACTATTTATATAATGACATCATCGAGTAGGGCCAGCAATGTTGCAAATTCATCCTGGGGGAAACACTGTATTAACATACTAAAGAGAAGTAGACACTTCAGGATGGGTGTCTATCCCGACAGCATACACTTGTGTTTAGACACTGCAAGACAACAAAAGTGCAGAAGCAAACCTTCCCAGTAATACTTGCAACACATAACTTTTAGAACCCATTGCATGTTAGCATACTCTCCACCCTAATTCAATCTTCTTACAAAACACCCGAGGGCATAGCTGGATAGGTGTGGTCAGGAGGTAGTGTTTGGCAAATTCTTCTGTGCAGGTACAGAAAACGTTGAGCAATTGAGCAGAAATGAGGGAGCTATCTTTACTGAATTGGATAACATTGTACAAACTACATGCATTAGGCTCACTCACCTTCCACAAATAGTTCACCACACCACACAGCAAGGTAAGTGATGGATCCTGCACTAGTTCCTAAAGCACGCAGCACTGCTGACATGTAATCTTGTGAACCATCATGAAGGGTCAGTTTCTTCAAAGCTGTATTTGCTGACACTAAGCGACTCAGCTCTGACTTGTACTCATGTGTAATGTCCTATTTCAACAAATGGTCAACATCTTATGAGGCACAAATCAACAACAACAGCTCATCCTTCACTTACAGTCAAAGAACACTTAATGCTAAGTTTCAAGTCATTAATGGTAGAGCTACCAAAAATGGCTGACAATGCTAATAGTGTTGTCACTTTCTCCACAGTGAGGTCCAAGGTCTCCAGTGATGCCACACTGCTTAGGCTCCTGCCATCTGAAAACAGGTTCAAACAGGAAACAATTTACTCCCTTGGATACATAATCTATCATGCAAATGAGCTTTGACATGTAATCTCTGTGTCCTCTGCTTTCAGGAATAAGGAACAAAACACACACAGACAACTGATCTCAAAGGTCACACACTGCAAAGCCATAGTCACACCTGCTACAACTGTCACAACAACTGTCCGAGGAGAGAAGAGAAGGAGTGGGTCTACTATACTAAACTACAGTATTACATTCACTGCATGTAACCCCCTCCTAGTGGAGAAGGGGCAGGGAGGACTAGGGAACAACAGCAACCCTTTATGTATACCATAAATCACGTGAATGTCTCTGTCATGCTGGTGTGGTCAAGTGATCAACTACAGCTAGTTGTTTTCTATGGAGCACATCCAATGATACACTATCAAATGTGATGCAGGGATTCATGTTAGGTCCAAAATCAAATCAAATGTGAATGAATGTGTAAGGTACGTACACTTTGTAGTCAATTTCAGGATCTGCAAGATGCTTCATTGAGGGCGGTCAACAGATGTGGTAGCATGTGTGGGAGGGGCATAGCGGGGAAGGTGTGGTCATTGGGTGGGAGGGACATATCAGGAAAGGTGTGGTCAGTGGGAGGGATATACGTAGGAGAGCTGTGGTCAATGGGCGGGAGGGACATATCAGGGAAGGCGTGGTCAGTGGGTGGGAGGGACATAAGTAGGAGAAGAGGTGTGGCCAATGAGTAGGAGGGACAAAACAGAGAAAATTTGGTTAAGGAAGGGAGGAACTACCAAAATTTTTTACAGCTTTTAACTCTTAAACATTCTAATTCCTATTTCGAAATTTGCACGAACATTCCAAAGCCACTCAAGTGGCTTTAGTGGTGCGAAAATAGTTAGTTTTTGCCGATGGTTTTCTGCTATTTTGCTGTTCTGTTGTTTTCTACAAAACTTATCCCAAATTTAGCTTGTTACCCTTCATGGTTCCCTCCAGTCATTGGCTGGGTCCACTCAGGTCTCCTTTCATCCATAGAAGGATGCAAAGTTTCTTGCTCTTATCTTTGGCCTTGTGAAGCACGTACATGTATGCTGTGGACTGGTGCCATATTTGTATAATTCTTGTTAGGTTTAAAATTGTAGACATGCATACAGTGATGATCATAATTAATAGACCTCAATACATGCGTTTACCACCTGTATACACGAGTGTACACTCATGTCGTATCTATGGTTTTATAACTATAATAAGAAGTTTGAGGAAGAATGCCTGTTCATTTGTTAGCTTACTTTTGTTGTAGAATCAAGTTTTTAAACACGGAAGCGAAATCACTCACGGACGAAACGAAGGCCTTGAAGGAGAACTGAACCTAAAAAAATTGATACCTGTTTTATGTCAAAGATAGATAATAGATACTTTTAAACGCCTGAAAATGGTATCAAGGCTTGCTTGCGATCAACATTCAAGTTGTACGGTGACCACAAAGTCACGCCTCCCAAACACCATGTTTTTTCGCGGTCATGACGTCTAAAACGTAGTTGGTAGGATTTTGCTGGTCATTTGTATGGCGTACATGCTGCTGTACCAGTTCGAACGAAGTTTCAACAATGGAGAATTACACGAAGGAGCTGACGAATAGCTTAGTGCCATCCTTTAAAGAAGAAATAAGAATTTACGGTGATGTTTGTGCAGAAATATGCAGTAAAATAAAGCCTGTGCTTGCTATAATACCGTATAAACTTCACCGATTTAAGACAAACATGGTTTTTACCAATCTGTAAGACCATAATCTAGTAAAAATAGTTGTTTTTGATTGTACTGTACTGAGTGCAGCTTTGGTAGATGTGGATAAAGAGTGTTCAGCCCATAGTAGTCACAACGATCTTTTGCCGAATGACACTAAATTTGGCTGCAAACAACTGTCTACACAGTAGAAGAAGCACGCAGTGTTGTAAATAGAGCTATCCAGCTCACACAGTCAAGCATTTACATCTATACATGTGGGATATTTTTCATTTCAGTCGATCAACTATCGGTGTAGATTTAGGCTCAGATCCTAGAGGAAGGGGAGAACATATTACCTCTGAAAGACAGTTTGAAGCTGTGGCATTGACAAGCAACGATGATTCAATGGTTACAATTAATTCTGTTACTTACCACCCACTTGAAGTTTGATTGCTACTGTTCTCTTCTTGTAGTATAATCGTTCAACACTTAAAGCGGCAAAAAGGAGATAAACTTATCAGCGTAGCTGCAGCAGTCAATTGGCTACCTCCACAATACCTCATGTACAAGGTTCCTTTCACAAAGAAGTGAAACGAAAACAATTTAAAGTAGTTCGTTTTTGAGCTTCAGAGAAGCTAATTGCTCCTAAAATTGCCTTAAAACCTTTACAGTGAGATGATGGAGGATAACTCATGGAAATAATCTGTCTCTGCCATTGCTGCAGGCAAAAAGCAAAGAAAGACAGCGTGACATGAGGTGAATGCAATACTTTGTCTATGGTAGGTCGCTACCAACTACATCACTTCGTTGACGTCACGGGAAAAACATGGTGCTCTAAAACTTGACATCACGTTGGCTGTTTTAAGGTCTTTCAGCTCAAATAACTCCCAAACTAAGCGACATATGCAAGAATGACCAACACCTGAGTTGCTTTCAAGCATGCCCCCACATTTTGAGAGCAACTTGCTTTATGGGTTCAGTTCCCCTTTAAAATAACACAGTATTGCAACGCGAAACAACCAAGGCTACGATTGTCTTCTTCACCAATGTCGATCTAGTTAGACAAAAATCTTGTTCTTGGTCATTGCTCTTCATCTTTGGACAGAATAAATCGGTTTCAGTCCCAACGCTTTACAAAGTCTAAGGTTTAGTAGCTTTTCGAGCTGAAAATGAGCACAATATTAACAATTCGGGCTCAAAAAATGCCCCACCTACCAATAGGCTCCTATGCCCCTGGATACAGTGGGAAATTTTTGAGAGTAGAGTTTTTGAAAAATTGTCGCTGAAAGCTCTTTCGAAGGTTTTAATTTTGCAACTCAAGGCTGGAAACCTATATTAACATTTCTTTCACAACTTCCATCTGTGATACTAGGGCTGCATGGAATCAGTGAAGAGGGGTTCTCGATCGCTAGCTACATAAGAGCATACTGGCACGCATACAAGTATATTTGGGTCTTACTCGGCAGGCTATAGCTGGAGAGGAATAACTGTGCCGGAGACAGGTACAGGTGTTAAAAGGACAAAAGTTGCTAGACCCTATGTAAAACGAGAAATGAGTAGAGAGGTGTACTTCTTAACCCGATTCTACGATATCATGGTAGGCATTACATTGCCAATGAAAGGACCAGGAATGAGGGAGTTGTGTATTTACTGAAATGGATAACATCAAACTACATGCAATTAGGTCACTTACCTTCCACAGAAAGTTCATCACACTTCACAACAAGGTCAGTGATGGATCCTGCACTAGTTCCTAAGACATGCAGAACTGCTGACATGTAGTCTTGTGAACAACCATCAAGGGTCAGTTTTTTCAAAGCTGTATTCGCTGCCACTAAGCGACTCAGCTCTGACTTGTGCTTATGTGAAATGTCCTATTTCAACAAATGACAACTAATGAGGAACAAATCAACAACAACAGCTCATCCTTCACTTACAGTCAAAGGACACTTAATGCTAAGTTTCAAGACATTAATGGTAGAGCTACCAAAAATGGTTGACAATGCTGACTGTGTTGTCCTGTTCCTTACAGTAAGGAGCAAGGTCTCCAGTGATGTCACACTGCTTAGATTCTTGCCATCTGAAAACAGGATCAAATTGGAAACCATTTACTCCCTTGCGGAATACATAATCTATACATTATCATTCATGCAAATGAACTCTGACATGTAAACTCTGTGTCCTCTGCTCTCAGGAATAAGGAACAAAACACACATAGACAAATAACTGATTGCAAAGGTCACACACTACAAAGTCATAGTCAGACCTGTTATAGCCGTCCCAACACTTGACCAAGGAGGGAAGGGAGGGAGTGGTTAGATGGTCTACTATGCTAAACTATTTATTTACTTCATGTAACCCATATAAATCACATGAATGTATCTGCCATGCTGGTGTGTTCAAGTGTCCAACTACAGCTATTATTGTATTCTACTAAGCATATCTATCTGATGATACCCTCTGAAATGTGATGCAGTGTTAGGTCCAAATGTGAATGAATATGTGAGGTACATGGAGTCAATTTCAGGATCTGCAAGATGCTTTATTGAGGGCAGTCAACAGGTGTGGTAGCATAGTGTGGGAGGGGCATAGCAGGGGAGGTGTGGTCAATGGCTGGGAGGGACATAACCGGGAAGGGGGTCAAACTGGTAACAACTTGGTCTGCAGTGCAAGAAAAATTATGGTTATGAATCATATTTAAACTGGGAAGGCCTTTAGCCTACTAATTCATGAAGGCTACTTTGCAAGGCACCTATCAAACAATACAAAATTTTAAATAATGAAAGTAACATTGAGGCAAGGGTTAAATAATTATGAAAGAAAATAAGGAGACAGGTCAAGTAGCAAGTTTTGAAGTAAATAATTAAACATACAACAAGATTTCTACCATGTGGCCACACTTCGCCATGGGATGGGTACTTTGTGAATGAAAAACTTGACTTTAAATACATTAATTCTTGTCAAATTGACCATAACATTGTTACTAACTACCTTAAGGTTACAAATGTTAGCAGGTACTAACTTTCGCATTTTCAGTGGCCAGTATTTAGCGGGTATTAAGTTTAGCAATTTAATAGCATTTTTGTACCAAATCTGTAGTTAGCAATTTTAGAAATGTAACCAGTACCAATGCTGGGTACCCAATCCTTTTCCAATTCCTTCCAAATCACCATTTCTAATCTTTATATACAGTACCAGTGTTAGAAATAGCATTTGACGTTTGCTAGGACAAACGACTGACCCAGTATTATATTGGTAGGACATTTTGAAGATTGGTCAGTCATTTCTAACCATCATAGATTACGTAGGATGTACGTACATGTGTACATACATAATACAAAGGACTTTTAAGTACTGAACCTTGCGATTGGCAAAACAAATTGGTATTTGACTGCAATAGCCAATAATGGGAACTCGGCTTTCACTTTTGGTAGTCAGCCAAATAGCTGACCCAACTCAATTTTGGTCAGCTATATTCACGTTTTGTTCGGAAAATGGCAGATGGCAGGCAGCTATTTCTAGCTCTGCAGTACTATACTGTTGCAATAGAAAGCTGCAGAAACGGAACACTGAGATCACAAAACTTAAGGTTGTAGATATGGTTAGAAGAATTGATCTTGTTGGTGTACAACTTAAAGGAATTGTTATTGCTTTTGGGTGAATTTATATCGAAAATGATTAAAATGAATATATGTTACAATTCAATGATTCTTGCAAACTTTGATGTATTTGGGCCACTGGTTGCTGTTTATTCCACTGACTTTGCATAGATTTTACTTCTGTTCGGAGCCGCCATTTCTCCAATGCAGTGCACAGTACATCCATACAAATTGTACAATACAAATTATTGGTGGGTACATTTATTGGCAGGGTATAATTGCTAGCAGGCACTTAAGTTAGCGAATTTGAGGCTCTTCACTAATTTCGCTAACGTTAGTATTCGCTAACATTTGTAACCTTAAGGTAACCAAATACTGCCTAATGTATTTTCCCGAATGCAACAGTTATCTCATTTATAAAATGCCAAAATTAATGTTCCTTGTGGAAATTTGCTACCACAATATACACACTGTACGTAGTTCAACAGGAACATTCAGTATATGATGGACTCAATTTGAAATAGGAGAGGCATAACAGGGAAGGTGTGGTCAATGGGTGGGAGAGGTATAGTAGGGAAGGTGTGTTCAGTGGGTGGGAGGGACATATCAGGGAAGGTGTGGTCAGTGGTTGGGAGGGACATATCAGGGAAGGTGTGGTCAGTGGTTGGGAGAGACATAGCAGCAGAGTTATGGTCAATGAGTGGGAGGGGAATAGCAGAGAAAGAGTGGTCAACGAAGGGAGGAACTACCCAAATCTTATTTCAGCTTGTAAAATTCAAAGTTCAATCAAATACAGTAGACTTGGGTTAAGAAGGGTATACGTATATGTGCCTATCTCTTTGGGTGACAAGGAAGTATGCACCTATTATAAAATGTACATGTGCACCTAATAGACAGTGTTTGCGTCCACATTACACACTACATGACTTCGTATGCGCTAACGCCCTTGAAGGCACGATTGGCATTAGCATGTTAAAATGTTTTACAGTATCTATGATTAAAGTAATGAAGCGAAATGTCCTCCAAAATCTCAAAATCCAAGAGGAAGAGGTTTAGTTGAGAATTCAAGTTATCAAATTATACTAATTAAAAACCAATCTGTACCAGACATTAAAAAAGTTTGCTCTCAAAACTAAAACCATTATGCGATGGGCAGGGGACACGGATAAGATCGAGAAAGCTAAAAAGGGGAGCAAGCAAGTTCAGTACCACAGGAGAGCAATGCATCTGGAGATAGAAGCCATCTGTACAGAGAATACAAGCAATTACACTGGTTGGGGGGGGGGGGGGGGGGGGGGGGGATGCCGGTGGCTCAGTGGGTCAGAACAATGAAGTTAAGCAATGAAGACAAGCAGTGAAGATGGGGTACCATCCCAACTGGGAGGTACTTGACATGTATTTCCTTGCACCCCCTGCCACCAATCAAGGACTTGAACAGACAATGTCCCACTGTACAAACAAATTCAATTTGATTGTGTGTACGTGGGTGAGTGTGTGGGATACTGGGGGCCTTAAGAGTAGCCTCAGGCTAATAGCCTACCCAGTTAAAAAAGAAATAATAAAAATAATAATTATTATTATTATTAATTATGAAATCAAGGGTTAAAAGTAAAAAGTTACTGGTTCAAGATCCAAGCTAAGCAGCCTCTAGCGGACATGGAGTAATTCAAGGTTTTTGATGGTTGGTTTGATGCAGTCAAAGTATGCCATAAATTAGCTTTAGGTGATCAATCAACATATCCCAAACAATACTCTTTGATAAACACCTAAATCTGCCATTTCTTTCTTTCGAGATACTGTACAGTGGAAAATTTGTGAGGGTTAAATTTTCAGGAATTTGTCCCATAAAAGCTTTTTGTAATTATAATTTTGCAACTCTAGCTGGGCTGAACAGTTGTAATAGTGTTTCTTTCACAACTCCTATCTGTGATACTATGGCTGAGTGAAGAGGGGTTCTCGATTGCAAAACTGGGTAAGAGCATACCGGCACGTATAAAAATACTTGGGTCATACTTGGCAGGCTATAGCAATAATCTCTGTGGTGCTACAAGTACAAAAGTTGCTAGCCCCAATTTTTTCTTGTGGGTGGAGGAAAAGTACAGGACTAGCGGCTAGACTATGTAAAACAAGAAATGATTATGCGCCTATTAAAATGTGTACGCTTCTAAGAGAAGTCCGCTTCTTAACCCGAGTCTACAACATCACGGTACACATTACCTTGCCAATAAAAGAACCAGACATTAGGGAGTTGTGTATACTTGCTACACTGGATAACATTAAACTACATGCAATGGGCTTACTCACCTTCCACAGAAAGTTCATCACACCTCACAACAAGGTCAGTGATGGATCCTGCACTAGTTCCTAAAACATACAGAACTGCTGACATGTAGCCTTGTGAACAATCAAAAAGGGTCAGTTTCTTCAAAGCTGTATTAGCTGACACTAAGCGACTCAGCTCTGACTTGTGCTCATGTGTAATGTCCTATTTGAGCAAATGACATCTTATGAGGTACAAATCAACAACAACAGCTCAACCTTCACTTACAGTCAAAGGACACATAATGCTAAGTTTTAAGTCCTTAATGGTAGAGCTGCTAAAAATGACAGACAATGTTGACCATCTTGTTATTTTCTTTAGAGCGAGGCTCAATCTCTCCAGTGATGCCCTACTGTTTAGATTCTTGACATCTGGAAACAGATTCAAACAGGAAACAAATATATTCCTTGGATACATAATCTACACATTACAGACCCATACATAGGTTTCCCAGGGGGGGGGGGGTCAAAATGCAGTCAAAATTTCCAGCTGTCTCTTATCTTCGACAAAAGTTTTGATGTAGTTTGTCGTAGTATATTTAAATTTCCTCAACATGGAAGAATGCCCACAATTGCCAACTGTAATTTTTATTACAGATTTGAAATTTAAGTTCAATAACATATCATGGCATGCAAAACCTTGCTAATGAAAGGACAAAAAATAAGGGAATTGCGTACTTACTGGATTGGATAACATTAATATACATGCAAATAGGTCACTTACCTTCCACAGAAAGTTCATCACACTTCACAACAAGGTCAGTGATGGATCCTGCACTAGTTCCTAAAACATGCAGCACTGCTGACATGTAGTCTTGTGAACAACCATCAAGGGTCAGTTTTTTCAAAGCTGTATTTGCTGCCACTAAGCGACTCAGCTCTGACTTGTGCTCATGTGAAATGTCCTATTTCAACAATTTGAAATGACATCTTATGAGGTAGAAATCAACAACAACAGCTCATCCTTCACTCACAGTCAAAGGATATCGAATACTAAGTTTCAAGTCCTTAATGGTAGAGCTGCTAAAAATGGTTGACAATGTTGACAGTGTTGTCCTTTTCCTTACAGTGAGGTCCAATCTCTCCAGTGATGCCACACTGCTTAGGTTCCTGACGTCTGTAAACAGATTCAAACAGGAAACAATTTTATCCCTTGGGTATGCAATGCACACATTACATTACAGACCTGTACACAGGAATCCGAACGGGAGATTACATGAACAAATTAGAGCTGTGATTTTCAAAATGCACGCAATATTTCCAACAGTTTCTTATCTTCGACAACAGTCTTCATAATTTTGTTACAGCATTTCACTGTGGGTATTTGCAGCCTAAGGTCAGCTAGGTATAATTGCACTAATAGATGGTTTGTGCAAAATCATGGTGTTCCATTCAAGGGGTGGGGGACTTGACATCTTAGTTAACCCACCTTATGTGTACGGGCTTGCCCTAGCATGTAAATGAGCTCTGACATGCAAAACTCTGTGTCCTCTGCTCTTAGGAATAAGGAACAAAACACACATAGACAACTGACCTCAAAGGTCACACACTACAAAGCTATAGTCTGACCTGCTACAACTGTCCCAACTAGTGACTGAGGACAGAAGGGAGGAAGTGGTTAGACGGTCTACTGTGCTAAACTAACTACTGTACCAGTATTTACTTCATGGAACAAGACATAGTTCAGGAGGGGCAATGAGGACAGGGACATGTGTAACAAACCCTTAAAGTATACCATAAATCACATGAAAGTCTCTGTCATGCTGGTGTGGTCAAGTGTCCAACTACAGCTAGCTGTTTTCTATGGAGCACATCTAATGATACACTATCAAAGCACACTCGTAGCCAGGATTTTTTCAGAGGGGGTTAGATTCAGGATTTGTGCAACCCCTGGCCCCACATATATATATACATATATATATATATATATATAGTATATGTATGAGTATACACTGTATATTATATATATATATATATATATATATATATATATATATATATATATCTGAGGCAAGATGGCAGATCTGCGTGATGATTGATCGTTCCTAAGATGAGATTTTTTGGTATTCTACTGCTTCTAATTTTGTTTGCAATTGCCTATGATTACTTGAACGCTAGGATATTTTGGCATAGGAAGGAATTACAAATTTTCAATCAAACTGGTGATTTTTGTGCCAAAGTTTCAGTGTCACCCTCAGCAATGCCCACGGGAACGCACCTTGCTCAGTCTGTGGGAAAGTTATGACTATTCATCTAGAAGGAAATGTGAAGATTCATGGTCAGTGTTCAGCCGGCGGGGATCTGGTGTACCTTGGCTGTTTCTACATCGACTTTCCTTCAACCCCATCAACTGATGTCACCTACGCTCTATTCTAGCTCCCATTCTGACGCCAGCAGGGTTCAATCGACTTTGATTGTTAAAACTTCAGATTCCATCATCAACCCTGGTCCCACCACGGTTAGAATTCTAAAGAAGATACCTCGCAGTTCACAAGTCCTGTTCATTAGAAAGTTGGTATCCATCCTCGATAGTATTGTGAACAGTGGCGGTGACGAGACCGAAGCTTGGGAACGATTTCTCTATTCAGTAGAAAGTGCGTCCGCATGCCAAGCCATGGTGGCCACAGAAGAAGCCTAGTTTCAAAGGTGAATTGTGCCATTGAAGAGGTAAGCGACGATCAAAGTCCTGGGCCGGGAATACTATTGGTAAACACACCCTTGCCTCATTACTGAATTGAGTTTCTTCAAAGCTTGAAGACTGAGGGTGATTTTAGGGGTGCAGTGTGCATAGCAAGTTCTACTGAACTGGTATGGCCAGTGGATGAGAGGTCTCTGAATTTGCTGAAAGAGAAACACCTACCCATGCATTTAGATTCCTCATTTCCTGCAGCTCCCACAGTATCGGCAGATCCTCTTGGTGTTTCATCATCAGAAGTCATCAAAGTGGTGTATTCCTTCCCAGCAGGTTCTGCTGGTGGGCCCGACGGGCTGTGTCCTCAGCACCTCAAAGACCTGGTAATATACGCACGTAGTGAAGGGTCAGACGATTTAATTGCTTCCCTTACCAACTTTGTCAATTACGTTATTGCAGGTAATGTTCGTTATTGCAGGTAATGTTCCCCGGAATCCCTGAACATTCTTACTTGGTGCACCATTGACAGGATTGAGCAAGAAGGATGGAGGAATTAGACAAATTGCGATTGTTTGTACTTTGCGTCAATTGGCTGCCAAGTATCTTTGTGCCTCTGTGTTTGAGGAATTCGAATCCATCCTATATCCTATGCAACTGGGCTTTGGTACCTCCATGGGGGCTGAGGCTGCAGTCCATGCATCCATGAAGGATGACTAACTTCTGCGTAAACTTGACTTAACTAATGCATTTAGCAGTGTCCAGTGTGACAAGATTAGAGAAAGGGCCCCTACACTTCTACCATTAGCTTACTCTGCCTATCGCTTCCCCTCACTGTTGTTCTTTGGAAAGCACACCATTCCATCTGCTGAAGGGGTTCAATAGGGTGATTCACTCGGCTCAATGCTTCTCTGCCTGGCCATAATAATAATAATAATAATAACTTCTTATTTTAACTGGGTGGGCCATTAGCCTGAGGCTACTCCTAAGGCCCCAGTATCCCACACACTCGCTCACACACACAATCAAATTAAATCAGATTCAAATTAGTTTGGTGGCTGCAGTAGGTCATCTTTTCTTCCATTCCCAAGTTGGTGGCAGGGGTGGCAGGGAAACAAGTAATTCGAGTTAAAAACTCGTGGGGGCTGCCGCCCCACGCACTCGAATCACTTGCAAAGCATTGGAGTGTAAGTGCACAGCTGAACATTCATTGAACATACTGTTTATAGTAACTGGATGATTGTTTTGAAAACAATTGCCATATTTGGCAATTGTTTTCAAAACAATTCCTATAACTCATTCCTGTATAAATTCATACTTCTCTATTACTATTATATAAATTCTCTATTATAAGACTTTTCTTTAAATCCATATTATATATATATATATATATATATATATATATATATATATCAGACGAGCGTTACACACCGGAAGTCCAAATGAAAACAATATAGGGGCTGCCTGTGGCAGCCCCTAAAAAACACCAAATGGCACCACTACACATGGGTGTAGTGGTGCCCTCTGCTCACTGCTTAACTTCAAGTGCTAACCTACTGTGCCACCAGCACCCCCCATACATGACATCATTGTAAAAATGAAGTCAGAATTTACAGTTGTGTATCTTGATGATGGGAAGCTTGGAAGATGTAAAGGTGATTTGTCGTATCTGGAGCGGGCTGCCAGCAGATCAATCCTTTCTGAATCACTACAATAATCTGATGTCATTTGTGTCGAGGAGTCTACCAAAATTGATATGCTCTCCTGCTATCCTTCTCTCCTCCCATCAGAACCCACACACGCGACATTATTGGGCTCACCAATAGGAGGTATGGAATCCATCACTGATGTGTGGGAGTCCAAGATAAAGCAGCTGAAGATTCTTGGTAGTAGACTGGAGTAATTACAGGCCCATGATGCACTTTGCCTTCTTCGGAATGATTTGCTCTGCCAAAGTTACTGTATGTACTCCGTACAGCTCCAGGTTTTCTATTCCCCCTTCTCAACACATTTAATGATGATGTTCAGAAATCCCTTTTGGAAGATACGAATTTGCAACATTCACCTCAGTGACAAGTATTGGATACAAACATCACTACCCATTAATCCTGGTGGTATAGGGATTAGGAGTGTGGCCTTTCAACATTCAGCTAGCTTGTTCAGGACCTGCTCTCATTGTTGATAAAGCAGCCTCTGCCAAGTGCCGCTGTATGAAGATATACGCATGCACTACTCATGATTTTACGTCTATTGAATCAGCTGGCTTGTTTGGAAAAGATGCACTGTCCTTTTTCATGAGCTTTCAAGACATACTAGAGCACAGTCAAAAGATCCACTTTCTTATCTAAAGCTTTCTGTGCAAAGATATAACACTTATTCTATACAAGCCTGTTGTTGTATTTGACTAACTGATGTTACTTTTTAGGTATACGCATGTGTACTCTGCATTAGGTGTATGTACTTTCTCTGTTTATTTTTCTCTTCTATATTATCTCTTGTGTACTCTCTGTTTCCATTTGAATTATTGGGTGATACATAAATATATTTTTTTCAGGTCATAAGGAAAAAGAGTAATACTCTCTGATATATATATATATATATATATTACATAAGAAATATATATCACACAAGTTGTGTCACAACTTGTGGAAGAACAAAGGGGGAAGGGATATACATAAGGGATAATATATATATATATATATATATATATATATATATATATATATATATATATATATATATATATAGATAGATAGATAGATAGATAGATAGATAGATAGATAGATAGATAGATAGATAGATAGATAGATAGATATAGATATAGATAGATAGATAGATAGATAGATAAATAGATAGATAGTTAGATACGTAGATAGATAGATACATACGTAGATACATACGTAGATACATGAAAGGCAAAATCCTAATACAGTAGAGTCTGGATAAGTTGAATCTCTTGGGACCAAAAAATTAACTTCTACTTATCAGAAATTCTCCTTATCCAAAAGTGTTGAAAAAGGCTCTCTTTGGAATGCAACAAACTTGAGAAACCTATGCAAGGGACTTCCAAGTTGACCCGAAACGATTTGTAACTGCCGAATCTGATTGTTTGTTGTAGAATTGTTGACAGGCCGGGTGTTTGGTATCTTATCGTTCGGATTTCTGGGTGATTTCTTTTTCTTCTTCCCGACTGGGCACTTTTCAATGGTATCAATGAGTTCAATGATTCTCTTCAAAGATAACTTTTGGGGTTTTAGACCAGGCACCAGTATAGCTCTCCTTCTTCGACAGCATCTAGAGGACTATTGACAAGTAAGATCTGTAAATTAGCCTTGAGTTAAACGAAGATCATGTTATCAAAATTTTGTGAAATCTCCCTCAGAAAATGGAGAGTGTCAGGCCCCATGGCACCAAACGTTTCGCAAGAAACAGGAGCATTTAGAGCTCAGATGTCGATACTGCCCTGACTTACGTGCCTCAGCCTGCTCAGCCACAGCACCGGCCCTTGAAGAGGCAGTACAAATGTAGGAAGTGGCAAAGTGTCTGAACAGGTGGCATCCCAAATCAAGTGGTGCCCACCCTTCCTATACATACATACATATATATATATATATATATATATATATATATATATATATATATATATATATATATATATATATATATATATATATATATAGGAAGTAGGTGAATAGAATGGCTGTTAGAAAAAAAGAAGACTATAAACAAGCAATGGGTTATCTCTACAACAATGGTATCTGATTTACAAAGGGGTTTTATCCTTCAGCTTTATATTTATTTTCTTCATTGTAACTTTAAAGAAAATCTGCTGCTTTGTTTCAGCCACATTCGTCAACCTGATACTATTGTTGCAGGGATAAACCGTTATAACATATTCGCAAGTACCCTAAAATCTGGAAATATTTGCGAGCATTAAATTTCGCGACTTGGGTCAAATCTGGTAGGCAGAAAAGTTCGCGAATAAAAATTTCACGAGTCTCACCATAGTTTGTCCATATCTATACTTTGGAACGTGTGCAAAATGTTCGTGACAATAAAATTCGCAAGTGGAGTCAATTCATGAAAAACATATATTATTGGTCGCAAAAATTTCTCAATTTAGGTTAATTCGGGACAAGGGGCAGCAGTCCCACGTTTTCTAACCGAAATTACTTGTTTCTTTCAGTCTTTATAATTTTGTCTGAGCTACGTATGAATATCATTGTACTATGTGCAATAAGACAGAATTTGACAGTATAATAGATTTGACCGGATTTGACTGCTTGTTGAAATGAATATGATTTGTTAGTGGTAGTGAACAATGTCACAGCCTTACTGGACACTTCAATATTGGCTGTATAATCTTATGCAGATTCTCATGCAGTATCTTCAGCATTAGCCTTCATATGACGGTCAACTTCTTTTGCATATATACAGCAAATTTTCATGGCATGCGTTCATCGTACCACATTTTGAGAGCTTCCTATGGGCCTGCTTGATATGATGGGTAGGGGACACTGATAAGATCGAGAAAGCTACAAAGGGGAGCAAGCAAGTTCAGCACCACAGGAGAGCGATGCATCTGGGAATGGAAGCCATCTGTACAGAGAATACAAGCAATTACGAAATCAAGCATTAAAGTAAAAGGTTTCTGGTTCAAGATCCAAGCTTAGCAGCTTCTAGTGGACATGGAGTAATTCAAGGTTTCTGACATGGTTTGATGTAGTCAAAGTACGTCATAAAATTAGCTTTAGGTGATCAACCAGCATATCCCAAACAACACTCTTTGGTAAACACCTAAATCTGCCATTTTCTCCTTCTGAGATACCATACAGCAGGAAACCTTCGAGGGTTAATTTTTTGCGAATTTGTCCTATGAAAGCCCTTTCACAGTTTTAAGTTTGGAACTCTGGACTAAACAGCTATACAGTGGTACATCTCTAATCCAGACACGTTGGGACCAGAGAGGACTGTCCTGATCATCGAGGTGTCCTCATTTCAGGGGTTAAGGATGCATTTAGTCTATGGTAAAGCATGGAGTCTCAGAGTCATTTGGTTCCAGTCCACATAAGAGGGGGTTCTGCAATTCAGGGGTCTTGATTTGAGGTTTTCCACTATATTACTGTTTCTTTTACAACTCCTATGAGTGATACTATGGTTGGTATCAGGGAAGAGGGTTCTCGATTGCTAGCTGGGTAAGAGCATCCGACACGTATACAAATACTAGGGTCATACTTGGCAGGCTATAGATATAGACAGGAATGTGCCAGAGAAAGCAATAGTCCTTGTGGTGTTAAAAGTACAAAAGTTGCTAGACACTATTTTTCCTCGCCGGTGAGAGGAAAAGTACTAGGCTAGTAGCTAGACTATGTAAAACAAGAAATGAGTAGGTGCCTATTAAAAAGTGTGCACTTTTTGAGAGGTACACTTCTTGCAGGTGCACTTATCATGGTAGGCATTACATTGCCGAAAAAGGGACCAGGAATGGAGGTGTTGTGTACTTACTGAATTGGATAACATCAAAGTACATGCAATTGGCTCACTCACCTTCCACAGAAAGATCATCACATTTCACATCAAGGTTAGTAGTGATGGATCCTGTCTTAGTTCCTAAGCCATGCAGAACTGCTAACAAGTAGTCTTGTGAGTGAACATGAAGAGTCAGTGTCTCCAAAGCTGTATTTGCTGACACTAAGCGACTCAGCTCTGATTTGTGCTCAAGTGTAATGCCCTATATGAACAAATGACATCTTATGAGTACACATCAACAACAACAGCTCATCCTTCACTTACAGTCACAGGACAACGAATATTGAGGTGCAAGTACTTAATTGTAGAGTTTCTAAAAATGGCTGACACTGCTGACAGTGTAGTCCTAGACAACACAATGAGGTGCAAGGTCTTCAGTGATGCCACACTGCTTAGGTTCCTGACGTCTGTAAAAGGTTCAAACAGGAAACAATTTATCCCTTGGATACATAATGCACACTTTATAGACCTGTACACATGAATCCTAAAAGGGGGACTACGTGAGCAAATTACAGCTGTGCAAATTCCCACACCCTGGAGCACATATGTACTGTATAATGTGCTACACATGTGGGATGTAGGAATTAGCACATTGTGCACTCAGTCCAACTAAACTCTGTCTAGCTTTTTACCTGTCTAGCCTCATGTATGTGTAGCCCTATGCTTGTCTAGCCCTATGCCTGTCTTGCCCTTTGCCCACCTAGCCCTGTACCGGTTTTGCAAGTGTTTTTGGATAATACTTTTTTGATGATGCCTTTTTGCACAATCCTGTGTCAATCCTACACCAAAAGTCCAAATGATAATAATATAGGGGCTGCGCCTAAAAAATTCGCAAATTTTGTAGTCAGAATGGACCCATGAAGTATTCATTCTGGAATTTCAGTCACTGTGATAGATTCCAAACAAAATAGGTGCTACTTATTTATGCATATAAATAAGTAGCACCTATAGGTCTGTTGTACATTTATGTATGTACAACAGACCTATGTTGGTGTACAGTCAGAGATCATACGAAAAAATGCACTTAGTTAGGTCCATGTAGTGTGATCTTATGTTGGATTTCTTCAAGTCAGAAACTGTCTCTGTACTGATGCTGAGATAAAGTTCCTAGTAAATGTCATACATGAACTCAGTGGTCAATTTGAATGAAAACAACTATTCTTCGTCAATAATAACTTTTAAAAGAGAATATTCTAGTGCTAACAACAAATACAAACCAGCCTATAGGACATGAGGAACACACCACAACATGCAGATATTCAAAATAATATGGTTGTTACTACAGTAAAACATTGAATTACATGTTCACACATAATATATGATCGAATTAATAAGAATTCATAACACACACACACACACACACACACACACACACACACACACACACACACACACACACACACACACACACAAATACACACATATGTACATACACACACATAAATTCACAGAGGCACACATATGCACACATGCATGCACGCATGTGCACATGCAACTGCCCAACATACTCCCTCACACACATGCACACACATGCATGCACACATGCACATACACAACCATACACACACCTATCCACCCACCTTGACCAATCAACAAACACATACACAAACACATACACACACATGCGCACACACACATAAATACACACACACACACACACACACACACACACACACACACACACACACACACATGCACACAATGACGCCACACTGAAGCAAGAAACACCTCAACTCCAAGTAAGACACAGAAGCATGTTCATGAATTCTGCTTGAGATGAGGTCAATAAATGGGAGAAACATCACATGTAGAACACGTTCAGATTAGTTACGTTAGTACTCCTCAGTTTGTATAGTGATAAAAACAAGTAATTAAGGTAAAAAAACGCTGTGACAAAAGTTAATGTTATTCTTCAGCGCCTATTTTAGTCACCCAGTACTGTACTCTGTTGCTGTTATATTCGGGCATATATGAATGCAGAATCTGAGTGTAGTGTTTTCTGCATGCCGTTACAGTTGTTCTGTCCATGTGACCCAAATGGATTCTCTTCAACCGTTTTGTTTTCTGCTGCATGGTTGCAACTAGTCTAACAAACTAGCTCGTCCTGCAAACACTTTGCACAACGGGCTAACCTATATAGACTAGGTTGCAACACGGACACTGGAGCTCTGAGGAAGGCTTCTTTATCATGAAAATGGAGTTCACCACAAATTCAACTTTCCTGCTTCGTCTCTGGTTAACGTGGTTAGTACATTTTACCTACCCTAGCTTTAGTTGGAGCTTTTAGAAGTTAAGAAGACAATTTTAGAGTAGTCGCGTCTTTACGCACTGAAGTCCTCTCTTTTTACTGTGAGTATTTGCCACCGTGATGGTGCTTTCTATAGTATGGTCAACAGAGTTCACGTAACTTGATTATGTTACAACTACAATCCTTTTGTCAACAACCTAGACCTGCTAACTAACCAGTACTTGGCGTTAATCTAGGCGTTCGGTGAAGATGTCTGTTTAATACCATCTAGCGGTTTCGGATTTTCCTTGACCAATCCCGTGATGGGAGGTTTCCAAGGAACATCCGTTACTGCTCTGCCCAGTGCTACTGATGAAGGGTGGAATTCCCAGAAAAGGCCTTATAGCACATTGGCAAAACAGCGATGCTTCGTCTCTGGTTAACGTGGTTAGTACATTTTATCAACTTTCCCATGTATGGGCAATTGTATTTTGCAAATTAAAAGTAACCCGTTAAAGTTATGAGCGCTGGAGTGTTTACTGCTATGGTCTGCTAATCCATTACTCAACTTCAGTAAGGAACTGCATGTTATCCGTAGATACCATACATGTAATGTGATTTTAATAATATCTTCTAGTAGAGCAAATTAATGGTTTGACTATTATACCTTTAACCCTATATTAAACATTCCCATGCTTTGCACTTAACTGATTTTGGTATCAAGTATAACGGTCAGTAACCTGGTATATTCCACCCATGAAGGTCAGAGAGATTTCAAAACGGTACTCATTGAAGATGTAAATTGTTGTTCCATTAAAAATGTATAAAAGAATCCTCAGAACTGAATGGGCTGAAAACCTTCCAAATTGATGCAAATTTCCCACCATGGTCCTATCAATTGGTATGGACATGTTCCACATGTGATAGAAGGGAAGTTATGTTGTGGGATATCCAGGATTTAGCTCGTGGGAGAGGGGGGGGTTTCCCTATACAAATATTGAGTGCCTAGCCAATATATTTTGTCTTAAAGTCACATGAATAAGGTCAATAGCTTTAGAAGCAGGCATCAAATGAATAGAGACATGCAGGTTATTATCATACTGTTGCACGAACCATGCAGCCCATGACATTGCCATAACGACAGCCAGTTTCATCTACCAGTTCTTTGCCAGCCTATGCACTTTTACAAAGGGATATTATTAATAATAATATTGATAGTGAAAATGGACACTTTACTACTCTCATAGCGCAGTGAAAAGAGCTAAAATCCAGCACATACCACCGGGTGCTCATTCTTTAACATTTTAACTGAGTACTCAATGAAACTAAAGCTCTGAATCTCAGGGGATGGTAACTGTCAGTGAGCACCCATGGCACCACCCCGGCCTGCATACACCCATGTGGTCAATGGTTGGGAGGTGCATAGCAGAGAAGGTGTGGCCGACAATGGGTATGGGGGACATAGCAGTAAACGTGTGGCAATAGAACTAAATGAAAGTCAGACAATGTTGGAATTGGTACGTAGTATTACAAGAGTAAAATTGAGACATACTGTAAACATTCAAGGAGTATTTCAAATGAATTGCAATATATATGGACTAGGAACAGGTTAAGGGAATGAGTGTCTTCATCTTAAGTGCATGTACTGATTGTTGTATACAAACATAAAGGACAAACAGGATGTACATAAAATGGACAAGCATATACATTTACCTTTAAACAAAAATGTTGAGGTGCAGAGTGCATGGTGGAAAACAGTGTTATACATCACGGGATGACATCACGGATTACAGTGCGGAAAGGGCTGCATACACACAAACACAACTTCTGTTAATGCAACTGAGGTGTATATAGGGTACTGCTGAACAATCCCATGCTTAACAAGGGGGTGCAACTGATGGAATTTAAGTAATTACCAAGTTTAACACCTGTAATAGCATGCAATTACTTAATTGTTAGTGTTTTTATACACAAGGTGACACCTTCTACATACTGTGGCTTGTGCCCCACACTGTCAAAAGAACGAACTATTATAGTAGAAATATGAAGGGATAAATTTTAAGGCAATCTTGATGAAGCACTCACCTTCTGAAGACAGACTTTCCACCACTAACTCCAAATATTTCAATGAACGGTTTGAGTTTAAGATAGGTAATACATCAGATATAGAAGGAATATAAGCATTAATTACAAACAACAAACTCTTCAAATGAGTGCACTTTCCCAAGGCGTAACGCAGTGCCAGAAGATCATGAGGAGTGAGAATGAGGTGGAAGGAGAGGGAATCGGATAGGTGGTTTACAATGTTTTCTGTAACAATTGAGTTTTGTGACTCGTAAAGTGAGTGGCAGAGAAACAGAAGGTAAAGTTCACTATCAACGCAATTCCCTTGAGACAACATTTGCAGAGAAGACAGAGTATGGGAGGAAGGTGACTGATGGTCAGGCTGACAGAGAAAGGATGTTATCCTTTCTGAAGAAAGACCCGTCAAACCTGAATAGAACCGCACTACCATAGAATACTTAGGGTTGGTAAAGTTTTCGGCTAAAAAAGTAAGCTGTTCATCCTCTGGAAGCTTGGAAAGAAAGAAAGCGGAAAAGAATTCTTGATTGGTAGTATGGGAGAAGTTGTAGGTGTTACTTAACAGACATCCTCGTCTACTGGAATGATGGTGGAGGAGGCCTCTAAAAAAAGCCTCATCCATGATATTGTCTGCTGTGAGTAAGTCAGAAAAGATCTCGGAAAGTTCCTCTTCTTCAAACACATAGACAGAAGGTGTCTTCTTTAGACCTTCAAATGCCAACTTCCCTAAGGCTTTTAGCAATGTCTGTTCATTACCAGGTAACAACCGAAAAGAAGGCTTAGAACAAGAAGTCCTTTCGGAGTTCCTTGACATTCCATGACAGGTAAAATGTTCATAACACAGAGTTATTGTTGCTGGAAATCCTCCATCCCTGTATATAGAGCAAAATATAAAGAGGTTGACAGGGATGTGGGCTCCTCCAATGAGGTCTGCACGCGAGCGTAGTTCTTCCAGCATTTTTACTCCTTCCCCTGGATGATCCTTGAAAAACTCAGTTATGTAGCTTTTCATTGAAGCTTTGTTGAAACCATGAACCTCATAAAATTCAGGAGTGAGCTCTTGAAGGTTGGGAATGCCACCAGGGCGACTAGTGACAATTATGCTAGCTTTAGGAAGCACTTTTCCCTGTAAAATCTTTCTGAAAGCAGAGGTGTCCTCTGACTCCAACAATTCCCTCACTTCATCGGCTCCATCAAAAACAAAAAGGGTGTTACAGCCCTTGTTGTCTATGAGGGACTGAGTAGCTTTAGAATAATCTACGTTCTCATCTTCCGAGCCATAATAAGGAAGGAGTTCCTTGAGTGTCTTTGCTTGAGACACAAGTTTGTCCCTCAGTGGAAAATATAAAACTAGTTCATAATCAGTGCCCGCCTTCCTATCAGCTAGTGTATGACAGACCTGTTTGAGCAGGGAGGTCTTACCAATACCAGCATGTCCGTAAATGACGCGAACCTTAGACCGTGTTCTGCGTAATAACTTGGTAGGTTCAACATTGGAACCTACTCCAAAAGGTTCTATATCACAGGTCCAGTAGTCCAAAAGGAAGTCATTCAGCTCCCCTGCGTTCGAAACTTCTTCTAGTGGTTCTACACCGCATGTCCTGTAGTGCTGAAGAAAATTATTCAGGTCCTTCTTATCTTTCCCCCTGACAGTAGGGTCAGTGGACAGAAGGGTGAGTTTAATGTACTCCATTTTAATCCCTTCCCCAATCTTCAATAGCTTGTACTGATCATAAGCATGTTCCCTCAGCTTCTCCACATGAGGGTTCTGCAGGGAAAAGGACACAGACAGATTCAAAGTAAGCAACTGTATAATATTATATGCATTGGCTATACATTTCAACACACAATCACAATTGCATTTAAATGGCAGATGTCCACATGTGACTCAATTCTATGCATATATTGATGCACAATTACGTATCTCTCAAACAGATGGACATTTCATTCCACTACAGGTATAGACAAATTGGGTATTTACACATTAAAATGTTCTGTTCTTGTTATAAAATTGATGACAACTCTGTCATAGAAGGTGGAACCTCTGTTAAAGGACACCTCTAATGTAACCAACCTCCTTTGGCTGGACACCATTGCTATACCACATTTGAAATTCATTCACATGTGTAAATTTAGAATCTTATCCCAATATCAACAGTTCCATGTACCTAGGTCCCAATGGTGTTTACATTATAGAAGATATAAATTCCCCCAATATAGCGCTTTTCGACTGGGGAAGAAAATGGCCGCCGCTCGAAATGGTAATATATACATCGAATTTTACAGCTCAAACAACAATGTACGTCAATTTTTACAACTGTTTAGTGTTTTAATGTTATTTAACGAAACAATAAACTACAAAACAGGCCCATGTGTCATACGCAGAAGTATAAAAATGATTTTGAAAAAGGTACACTTTTTCTCTAAACGTCGATTTGGGGAAGTGTGGACGGTCTCCCAAAGAGATGAAACTGGTATGAGATGAAAGAGTAAAGTTCATTTAAGATATGGATGCTGAGCGGAGAACATATAACTCCAACTGAAATAGTTATAACGAAAAATGTACTTTTAGCGGGTAAAAATGGCTAAAAATGACAATTAAAATGGTAATATCTTGGGCTAACCTGCTTATATAATCCCCGCTCAGCGAAAACAAGTAGTCAAAAGGATTTTAAATCATTGGATTCTTTTGTTGTTCGGAAAAAGTCCCGGGTACACGTCCCCAAAACACGATATATTTGCAGGACGGTTCCAATCCGCCATTTTAGGATGACGTAAGGTGCGCGTCATCAGTATTGAGCATTTAAATTCGTATGGTACATTGGAAATAAGCGCCCTACAATGTTATCGTCTACGTGAACAATCGATCTGGTCGGCAATTTGTTGTGCGGAAAATTCTATTTTTCATTAAATGGTTCCAACAAGTATCGGTGAGTTCTTATGCATATATTCTTGTCATTGATAGTCATATCTGCGGCGAAAGTGGCATACTTGACGACTAAGACTCAGAGACAGTGGCACTGGCTTGCGTGCGAAATCAATTGACTAGTACAAAGTCAGAAAGTGGACTGAGCCTGCTAACATTTTGCCGCTTTTGGCTAGTGTTTCAATCGTGATCTAGGATATCCCGGATAGTATAGTGCAGTTACCTGTCACAGCACATTTTTACATTGATTCGGCATTCTGCAACGATCATTCGAGGTGGGAAGATCGATAACGGCGGTACCTGGCTCTTTTTGACGGTACTAGTGTAGCTTGAACATTGCGACTAAACATTGATGTGCTTTTACAAATACCTAAAAAAACTTATTAAGGCACAAAACGGCTTTTTGCCTTTTCAAAGTCGATACGATTCGAAAAGATTCTGCTATCGCTAAACCACTGTAAGCGCCCGCTACTGATGACGTATTACAACGTTTACCTTCTGTTGGTCATGACGTATGGGTAAAATGTGACAAATTCCACAAATGCCATAACTTTGTCGCCTGTAATCCCCAACTTCCAAAAAGCGCTATAATGCCCCTGTGCAATCAATCATCCCATATATGCACTCCAAAAATTTTAAGCTAAGATTACAAATGTAGTGCACTTTATCAATTCCTTAGAAGTCGTGTATTGGCTGCTGTGATCACTGTGACAAGAATAGTGATCAATCAAGGAGTGTGGGGTGTACAGCATGTGCTGAAATGTTCACGAGATTAAACTTTTGCAGTTTGGCAGATTGTTAGGCTAGCCATCTTCCAAAAAAATTAAGCCCTCAAAACTTTATCTCGGGCTCTTGTGCAATGACAGATAGCTGAAAAGGAACAGTGTTCTTTGCAAAGTACTGCAGCACCTTTGCTTTATAATGTTGAATGCTTATTGTCCACTAACAGACTCTGAGAATGTTTCCAGCAAAAAAGACAAAGATAAGGTAGAACCTGTGGTGGAACCTGCAAAGTTAAAAATATGCAAATTCTGAAGATCCGCAATCCACAAGAGTTTCTTTCCAAGAAAATTTGAGTGCAGTGCTAATGAACCCATCGCACAGGGATCGAGATATCCAAACATGGTATAAGTAGAGTGCAACAAAGTAGAACTGAGAGGCTGTTTGGAGATTGTGTTGGACACGATGTATGTACTATTAAATGAGACTCACTGTAGCTTTCACATGGCCAGATTGTGGGGAAATCCCACAATACAACAGTGGAGGGTCAGGACAGCCTACAGTTAAGTAGAACAGAGGGCACGTAGTGAAGGCATCATAGTGACTCCCCTGGTTGTTTAAGATCGGATCTCACCGTAGAGAGGATCTCCCGGGAACTGAGGATTCCATTCATACAGCTTTGCAGCCAGTTCATTGTCCACTGTCAGGTTCTTCTTCCAGTAGTAGTAGTCACTTTCTAAGGCAGCTTTCACTGTAGCAAAGCAGACAGGAAATACACAGAAAATATTGAGAACATTCTATGAATTGTACTCTGTGGTATAAATAGTCATGTTTTCTTTTAGGATAATGATCGGGATGGGGTGTATGGGGGCAATATAACACAGTATAGTGATATAAGATGGCAGATAGACATGTGGTATGTGGTATTATAGAGGAGTGTAACTAACTAGAGGGTATAGAATAAAGTTTTGAATCAGGATGGACCTGGAGTACAGGGAGAATTCCCCTTAGCCCCTTGCCCAAATACCTGAAACCCTGTCTGCAAAAGTCTATATACCATTGCTCCTCTTTTCTTAATTATAGACAGGGCTAACAAGCGATTCAAGTTTAAAAAACTTGTGGGCCGCCTATGGCCCTGGAAACTCGAATCGCATGGAAAATGTCGTTATTCATGAAACTAACACTTCGAACGACTCTTCGCTGCATGGTGAAATGAGGAGCAAACACGTAAATTTTGTCAAATTATAGCCAAGAATTCGGTACCGCCTTAACGCCCACCATGTTGTTGATATATATATATATATACACACATCGTTCCGGACACTTCCGGTCAAAGTAAAAATAATATAGGGCTGTGGAAGTTATACACATTCACTATAGTCTGTTAATATTGTTCACTACTAGAGTGGACTATCGATATCATGCAATTCTTAAATTTCCCTACCCATGTTACATCGAATGATAGTACAGTTCATAGGTATAGGGCAAGGCAGGTAGGTCGGTCAGCAACAGACCAACAACCTCAGGTTAAGGGAGCAAAAGTCATTAGATATTTAGCATCTTTTCACGATTCTTAAAAGATTTCAGCTTTCAATAGCTAATAATAGTGATTTACGGAATTGGTAGAATAGGTGGAGTTGGTGCAAATTTAATATTCATTGAATTTCTCAAAAGAGCATTGTCAAGCATGTAATTCAGTTTCAATCAACAGTTGCCATTTTCGGATTATGCAAACAACCACCATGCATTTTGTAATCATAAAATAAACAAGCTAATTTTACTGATATTAGAAGAACACTCATGACTTTAAACTCCATTCCTCACCAGGCAATTGCAAACCTATACCCTAGTTTTATGGAATAAATGGTGAAATGTTGATTAAAAACTACAATGACGTTGCATACAAAGTTGTACAAAGCGCATATAATACGTACACTTACGCTCATCTTCACTGCTACCTTCGCTGTCACTTGAAGTGGAAACTTGACCTTTTCTTCTATGACCTGCAAACAATAGAGGATTGACATGTTCCATGACATCAACCAGCATTGGATGCACTTCAATCCATCACCCAGCATACATAATGACCAGCTACTTACTATTGACCATCTAAGGTAAAGTGCATATTACTACATGAGCAGTAGTATTGACAAATCCTATAGTTATATACCCCTATCCCTTTCATCACACTGTCTCATATGAATGCTTGATGATAAATTCTATCAATGACTTGAGAATGTCAGAAGTTGGGAAAAAATCTCATTTCTCACGGTCAGTGTGGAACAAAGAGAATTTACGCACATGCAATAGCACATAGACAATATACCATACAGCAAAAAAATTGTGGTAAAAATGTTCTCAGATGGGCTCAAGTTTCTATTCTATGCAGGTTTTCTTGTGTGAAAGGGCACAGGGGGGTTCAGAAACTGCATCAAGTGGTCTAAAACAGCCTCAGACAAAATACCACCTTATGAAGCCTAAAAACTAAAAAAATCCCTGGGGGAGCATACCCCCAACCATAGATTCTAGGCTATAACGCTCGCGAACGCGTGTAGCGTCATAGGTACTGGATTGGAAACGGAAGTAACGTTTAGTATTGTATTTATATTGTTGTATACGAAGTATTCTTTGTTACGGTTAATTGATTAATCGGCTGCTGCGAGAAACCTCAACGAGTGTCGAAAAAGCGTCATTTCCGAAGTGCACAAGTCGCCGTACATTTCAACAAAGGTGAGAAACCACACAGTAATAACATATGAATGTACTTGTACAAAACTGAATCAAAAACAACGCTAAATGAAAAGTTTGAGGCACTTCTTGCAGTTGTACAGCTTTTGAGCCCCTGGAGAACAGGTTTTGTACCTATATTGAGAAAACAGAAGCAGGAAAGGGAAAACAAGTAACACGTACAGAAACTACATAGAATATGACATGCCTTAAAAGCAGAAATCATTGCAATAATGCTTCCTAAGGTTCACCAGCAAAGCTCGTAATTGCATTTCAGAGTGCACTTGTCGTACCTCTGCTGAAAAGAAAAAATTGCATGCAAACACCAAACTAGTATTAGTTGAAAGACCAGGCAGTGGTATGTGCCCTCCACAGAGTTTGGTCAGTATCAAATGCTTTGCATGATATTTACAGAGGTACAACTCAAACAGGCGTATGTGGACAATCACACCCCTTCCATATCATGGATCATGCACAAATTGCGGAGAACCTCAAAAAGTTAGCAGATTTGAACTCGTCACATGCATGCAGCAGAGTACTAGCATTCGCTAGATGGCTATATCATCCACAGGATAGTACATGGCACAGGCTTGAACTATAGAGGAGTACACGAAATGGCTTACATACCTTTGTCAACAACGGAAACCTTAAGCAGGTACAAGTTGAGGTTTACTCGCTCTTTAGCCAGTGTGAAATCCCATACAATACAGCTGTAGGCACTTTGCCTTCTTTTTATTCTTGAAATCTTCCTGCAGAGGATGATGACATCCGAGAACACTCCGCACGGAGCACGATTACCAAGCGGGTCTTCAAATCGCCGACAAAGCAACCGATAGTAACAGCAAATGCATATATACTTCTTACGTAGAAGAACTGTAGAGATATTGACAGGATCACAAGGAAAGAACGTCGAGAAAGCTGCTCCTTTTCGATCAGCTGTTTTCCGAAAAGCCGTAAGTATGGTATGACGTCACGATAATGTCAATAGCAACGTAACACGAGTTTGTTCGCTCGCACTTCCGTTTCCAATCCAGTACCTAGGGCGTCGTGCGACCTAGCCTATCATCTATGCCCCAACCCTCCTAGTATAGACCACTATGATTTCACATATAAACATATCTACTCCCCCATTGCACCACTATGCCTCCTCTTGATCAATATCCTAAAGGAAACTCTGCTATGTGTATATTTTGTGGTTAATAAGAAGTCTCTGGGTACAAATTGTGCAATAAAAAAGCCCTTTTGTTTAGAAGCTTTTGTTATGTCCTAATAAATACAGTAACTATTACGCATATATATTTCCTTATTGCCTTCTTGAACAAATGCATAGATATTGGACAAATCTGTACAGTCTGCACTGTTTTTATCAAACGTAATGAGCTTGCTCCTGCCCTGCAAACATAGTAATGGTAGCTTATAGCAAATTGTTTATAGCTTTGCAACTTCCCTTGTCCCCTGTCATGCATGCATAGTGGTACAAAAAATTGCGGAAAGCCTCATTTTGAGGGTCAGATATTCTCTTGGATAAAACATCCGATTTATATAAAAGCAAACATATATTATAGTGATGAAGAGGAACCAGAGAAAAAACAGAATGGAAGAAAAGAAAAAGCTAGAATGCAATAGACCACAAGAAAATGAGTTCAAACTCACCTTTGATTACTTCTTCCCAATCATCAGCAATTCCTACCATGCTTGATTCTCTCAAAGCCATCAGCAACTTCTCCCAGGTAACAGGTTTGTCAGCATTGCCACCCAACCAATGAGTCAAACCCTTGAAACAGGCTTCGGATATGTTGTCAAATGTATTCTGATGAAATTCCTCAATAGTTTCCACTTCTAGTCCTAATTGTGTCAGTAAAGTTCTCCAATTATCACCAGCTTTCTTAGAAATTTTATCTAGATTTTTCTGAGATGGCTTTTCTTTCAGACCTGCATATATGTATATTATTATATAAGCATCAACACTAGGTTGACCAAGTACGTAAGTTATATATGGCTTAATTTATTGGAACTTATTCTGAGTCAGCATGGGTTCATGCAGAATTGCAAAGGACCCTTTCAAGAAAGTTTTGTTTGTAATATTCAACCATGAAAATATACCTTGAACTATGTACTTCTTGGATAGAGAAAGCCAGTAAACACCTATTGTTTGCAGTCCAGTGAGATCTTTCAGGTGGGCTCCAGTCTTCTTACAAGTTAGATTGTTATCTTTATTAACTCAGAATACTATAATATTTGTGACTATTGGTAAAGAGACTTACATATAAAACTATGCACTTTACCATAGTAATGGCAAGTATATTTATTATTAATAAACCCTGTACAAAGCAAAAGCACATAATACATATACAGGATCCAGATTTAGACCATGGTAGGATATGCTGGTATATACAGAAACGCTAAACATGTCCTTATCAGCAGCCATTTTGTTTGTGAATAATTTAAAAGATCTGTCTGAACTGCTAATAAGTACATTATTAACTGCAAACACTTCCTGATGTATGGTACTCACATGTAGTACAGTACACACTTATATGAATGACACACACACACACACACACACACATACACACACACACACACACACACACACACACACACACACACACAGATACACACATAATATGTATACACATTAGGTTCAAAAATAATGAAGTTCACATTTAACCACCAATTTAGGCCAATAATTGTCGGCATAAAATGGCAGTACTTGCAAAAAACCACACACAAAGTATAATCTTTGTATTAAGGTTTCAATAAGAATTATACATATGTGCAATAATATATATTTAATATATATGACGCTTCATAAAAATGGTGGACACATAGAAGTACATATCCTCGATATGTATGAGCGTTTTTGTCAAAAGGTAGAGGAACAGTCTCCTCCCTCAGCTTGCTCTCCTTTGATAAACTTGTATAGGTTTTGACAATGCTGACCTCAGGCCAGTGTGGCATTCTCATGACTGTCTCGCAATTGCCACAAGTCTTGTATGCATTTGCACTACAAGCTTACGATAAATGCTATTGGAAAACTCTACTCCTTCCAAAGATAATACGTTGATTTAAATGCTTAAATGACAAAAGAAATTGTATACTTCAAGTTGATTTCGCTCCTGTAGATTTCCACTCAGACACGTGCATGTGCCAATTTAGTTGCCATTAAATCTTATGTAAGAAAAAATCAGGCATGTAAAACGGTCCATAAGAATAGAGTATGTAGAAGCATGCTATGATCATGTTACCTAAACTTTATTATTTCTTGTACGTATGTATGCATACAAACATACACACATCCTAAAAATAGGTAATTCCTATAATTGTTCCATTCACTACAGTAACAGGCTATTAGTCCATTTGTTACCTTTGTGATTTCTCTTGTCTTTGAGGTTTTGATCTTTCCTTGATCTAGACCGAATTGAGGGTATATTTTTCTGTTTACAACCTACGTATGTACCATAGAACGCAAACACCATGAAATACGTTAGCACACAGTATTCCTGTGAGTTGTCAGCAATCAGTCACTGCATAATTCACTAAAGCCTCACGTTAATAATTATTGCTGCTGTATTTCAAAAAATACATTAAGTGCCACAATCACTGAAAACCCTCTACTAGTAGAGGTACAGTTTCTTTCCACAATAAACTGAACATACATTGCCTAATATAATATGTAAGATTGAACAGTTGGTTAAAATCAGCCACTAAATAATTAAAACTGAAAAAAATGAAACAACTGTGTAATTATTCTCCTTTTGTCTATAAATTCATCTTTAACTATTTAAAGACTGCTTCTTCATCCATAACAATTTGGTCATCAATTGGCATGTTTGCATTCTAATAAAAGTTCTTCTGGTGCTAACTACTTGAGCCGTAGTTGGCCCAGTCTTGTGATGGGCTTCGAGACAGTAAAAATTAAGAATTTAGTAAATCGACGTCTTCTTTAGTTAAATAGTGAGCCATCTTGGCGTAGCCACACCAAACAGCCTAAAATATACATAAACTTCATTGTCTTATGAAAGATACGAGAGAGAGCCCTGCTTTCCTGAATGTATGTGCTTTAGTCCTCGACAAGAAAAAAAATCGAGGTCCTATTAACAAAACTGGAGGCGGGTGAAAATCGGAAAGGGACCATGGAACAAACGTTTACATTCTAATTAAAGTGAGACATACGCACATGCACACTTACCCTCATCTCCGCTACCATCACTGTCACTTGAAGTGGAAACTTGAACTTCCATTTCATCACCTGTAAGCAAGAGATGATCCATATGACAGAGTGATATGAAAACAAAAAGGCCACATATAATTCTACTTAGTACTGCTGCCCTCAGTAACTTGGATTAAGTCTCTGTCACAATCTCAAAAGTACTACCCACAGAGACATAAGGTATACTACATGACATATACGTATGTACACTTACGCTTATCTCCACAGCTACTGTCACTGTCACTTGAAGTGGAAACTTGTCCTTGTCCTTCCCCTCCTGTGAGCAGTAGGGGATACTTACATGTCAAATGTATGTAGGCCAGTTAGCAATGATTGGGTACAAAACCACAGTGTACTCTGCTGGTGTACAAATCTGCCTGCCATACAATGCTTATGCAATTTTAAACCTTAAAATGAACACATACACATAATATTATACACACACTGTATATAATATACTTGTTTTTGTGCATGTTGTACATACGTGTGTGCTTGTGTGTGTGTGTGTGTGTGTGTGTGTGTGTGTGTGTGTGTGTGTGTGTGTGTGTGTGTGTGTGTGTGTGTGTGTGTGTGTGTGTGTGTGTGTGTGTGTGTGTGTGTGTGTGTGTGTGTGTGTGTGTGTGTGTGTCACATATGATATGATGCCTTAAGTTTGCGTAGCTTTTTAGCAAATTTCAATAGCTGAGGACATTTTCAGCCTGATTCTTGTGAAATGAGGATAGATGAATAGTAACATTGAATACATCCATGAATATATAATATACATGACATCATGTGATCAAGCTTTCTCAGCCTAGGGTTATTGTGCAGTGAGCAATAGGAACAGAAGCAATAATCATTAGTGTGAATTTTGAATGAGCACATGTTCTGGAATAGAAGATGGTTGAAAGGAGCCAAGGCAGAGAAACCCAGGAAGTAAGTACAGGGAGACCCAAGTCTGATTGATACATAAACCCAGCTGAAGTTAAGTTCTAATGACAAAAGACTTTTCTTAAGAGCAAAATTTCTTCACTTCTTGGTGTTAGTCGGCAAACTCTTCACAACTGACTGATGAAAATCTTGAGATCTAGCCATATGAAATACATGTACAACATGGCTAGTCATCTGTTTGCTGTTGGGACAAATGCAGTTTGCATGTCAGAGGTGGCTTTGAAAAATAACTAACTTCTTTCATTGTGCCCCCCTTTGTCCAGAACATGTGCTCAGAGTATTAACACTTTTTCCTGTTCCTATCACTCATTATGACTATTTATTCAACATTCACAGGGATGCAATCACTCCTCACTGCACAATAACTTCCTGTTACTGTGTCTCTGGTAAAGCTTGACCACATGATGTCATGTGACACCATGCATACGTATCCACATTATGTAATAGTTGTATCCTGCCTTGGTGTGCTACAGCAGCGATAAAGTGCTAAGTAATTGACCGAGGGCGCATAATGAGGCATGAATGGGTTTTGGCTGGGAGGAGATTAGACAAGACCCTTGACCTGGGCTACATCAGAGTAGCAGGGCTACATCATGAATGTAAGCCCGACATACTTTTTGATCCACCCAACTTTTGCCCCCGCGCCATAACACATACGTATATCCATGTATACATTCATCTGTTCCACAAGTGTTTCTACATGATGACTTTTTTACATATCCACCCCATATTTCTGAAACTTAGCCCACTTAAAATACATATACGTATACCCATACCTATAACTCTGTAATCATATGCATGCATTATATGTGACAACAGAAACCAGTAACTGTGCACGATGAAGGCCAGAACCGTGTGATACATGGGTACTCCACACATGTGCAGACCCCCGTGTTCACCACTTACACTGATTGAAACATCATGCAGGCCTGGGTACTCTAGCCCACCCCCTCCCCCCCATACAGATCTATAAACGTGCTAGGTGTTACAGATAGCATTAACCTCATTCAACTGTGTAAATGTCTAGAACGGTATGAAATGACCATTATTAATGCATTACTTTTATCACAGAGCACATTGTAAGTAGCGGCTATTAGCCATTCCAAATAAACGCTCATGCACACATCATATATGTAAGGTGGTTATCGGATGAGGGAAATGTTGCAATGGAATTAATCACCCGTGGCACAAAGCACTGGGGTGATAAATTTCATTGCAACCAATACCGAATTGCGATAACTGCCTTACATAATGTGTGCATAAACGTTTATTTGGAATGGCTAATAGCTGCTTCACAGCAGTTTGACAAAACTCCATAGACTGATAAGAGATTTATCAACCTGACCACATCAAAAAGTGCCCATGCACAGTTGTGTAATATAAAATACTAATTGCAAGATAGCTAATCAGTTGTGTTAGTTGATTCTTGCAATAGTAATAATACTATGCAGAGCTAGAAATAGCTGCCTGCCACCTGCCATTTTCCGAACAAAACATGAATATGGCTGACCAAAGTTGAGTTGGATCAGCCATTTGGCTGACTACTGAAAACTGAGAGTTGAGTTTCTGTTATTAGCTATATTTCAGTTGAGTGTCAATTTGTTGTGCCAATCTCAAGGTTCAGTACTAAAGATTCCTTATGTACACATGTACATAATCGTATATAATCTCTGATGGTTAGAAATGGCTGACCAATCTTCAATATGTCCTACCAATATAACACTGGGTCAGCCGTTTGTCCTAGCAAAGGTCAAATGCTATTTCTACCACTGCTATGTAATATATTACCTTGGTAACTAGTTACCCTCAACACTGCACACACACATGCATGTATGCATACATGTAGCACGTACATACACACATGCACACACACACACACACACACACACACACACACACACACACACACACACACACACACACACATACGTGCAAACGCACACACACACACACACATACACACACACACACACACACACACACACACACACACACACACACATACACACACATACACACACATACACACACATACACATACACACACACACACACACACACACACACACACACACACATACACACACACACACACACACACACACACACATACACACACACACACAAACACACACACACACACACACACAAACACACACACACACACACATACACATACAATATAGTCCCGCGTAGCCGGACCCATGCTCACTTCCATATTTCAAATGTGACATCATTGTCCCTACGAGAATAGTCCGGCGTAGCCAGTCCATTTTCCCGTATATTTCCGTTTACACAGAAAGCGGGAAAAGGGTCTGGTGCAGAACCCCAGGTTTTCTGTTACTATGTCCTTCGCTCGCTGGGACACTTGTCGATAAGTAATTACTTTGATTTGCAACCACAAACTCAACAAACAATGAATAAGTAATGAGTCTGTACCAGTGACTGAAGCTCGATCGAGTGCACGCGCTTACAAGTATTAGAATTGATTTTGTTTCAGAAGTAACGGTTACAATGGCAAACGACGCTATTTCTGGTGCTGTTCGTGCGTATTCATGCATACATATACCATTTGTCAATGCAGTGGGCTTCATCAACGACAACTGCTCTGAGCCGATGCTGGTAGATAGGGCTCAGTAGCATGTTCCTAAGTTTTGGGCTATCTAGTAAATTTTTAGGGCTAATAAAAACTAGCTGGTGTTGGCCGTCCACAACTTGCTTCAACGCGTCTGCATCAGTCTGGAACTCCCCGAGAAATTCGGCTGAGACTCCCAAAGGAACGAATTTGTCTCTAAAATCAATCATTAGAGCAGTAAGTGGTGTAACTACGAGGACAATAGCTGGTTCGCCGAGGTACAGCTCTAACGCCTTCGGCAAGATTCCAAAAATTAGCGACTTACTGAAACCAGTTGGAAGGGCAACAAACACATCCTTATTCAACATGAAGTTGTAGACAGCTTCCAGCTGTTGAGGCTTGAAAAAATCAAAGCCTAGCATACGAGCAGCACCAGAAATAGCGTCGTTTAGGAGCTTTGCCATTGTAACTGTTACTTCTGAAACAAAATCAATTCTAATACTTGCAAGCGCGTGCACTCGATCGAGCTTCAATCGCTGGTACAGACTCATTACTTATTCATTGTTTGTTGTGGTTCTGCACCAGACCCTTTTCCCGCTTTCTGTGTAAATGGAAATATGCGGAAAAAGGGACTGGCTACGCCGGACTATACGAGAATGGGTCTGCATTGTACTTTGCTATTCAAAAACTTGTTAATGTCCAGGAATGTTGGGATACTTTGATCTTGCATGAATATATAAATTTTCGACTGCAAACTTTCCATTTTGCAGCTTCGTGTGAACAATGCACTGTACGAGTGATAGTTTGGTGAATCTTACGTTAATTTGTTTTATCTGGCTGCCTTTAGTAAAGAAACTTTAAGGAATCTTACGATGTGTTTGCATCGTTGCCAACGGAGTACGGAAAAACACCTGGGTATATTCAGCGTCATGGGGTCAATGAAGAGTATAATTCCAATTCATATAATTGTCGAATTCCCGAGAGGGCTTAAGCCCCCTGTGAATGCGATCTAGTAGTGTTCTGTTGACCTAGGTCAACAGAACAGCACCAGGTTCAATAACATTCGCAGGCGGCTTCTAGGTCTCAACAGCAGCACTCGATCGCGTTCACAGAGGGTGCAAACTAGTTCTTGAAAGCCCAGAAAACCTTGCTGACATATGTAGCTGTTGTCCAGGATGATCCTCGCTAATGTAGCAATTTGGTCTCACACTATTTTGCAATAAGACTTTCTGGATTAAATTGTAGGGGGACTTTGCCTTTTCTGAATTTCAAAAAAGCCATACTTGCCTTTTCCTGTCCTACAGATGCAGCAAAAATCATATGCAGACATCACTATCCAGTGCCTGCATCAACAACTGCGAGTGATATCGAGATCGTGGTCTTATGGCTCCTGCATGTTTACAAACCTGTGATTAATGTTGTGCTAATTTGTGATACGACATAATTTTTCGGTCTAATTAGGGAGCATGGGTGGAAGAGTTTTTGAATAGGCAAAGTACGTATCAGACCCATTCTCTTCTGTTCGGTGACGTCAGTCACAGCGAGCATGGGTCTGGCTACATGGGATTACACACAATACACTGCTCACATTTACAACAAACATGTACCTTTTATCTTCATTGCATCCGAGCACAGATTAACCTCTCCAGATAACTGGCTGATGTACATTGGTCTGGTGTAGTACTGAGAGGACTTGTCCACCACATCTTCAATAGCTCTGTCCAAAGCAACAGTGATGGTAGCATTCTCTCGGAGCCACTCGGTAACAAACTTTGAAAAATCACTGCCTTCATTGGAATCGGGTGTTGCTAGCCTGTCGAGGGTTGCGTACGCTGTTAAAGCCCCTACTCCAATTTCAAAAGGGTGAGAAACGTCCTCAGAAGTACCTTTGGTGAGTATCCCCTTTGATATCTTCAGTGCTTTCTTGCCCGAGCCGTCGATATCGTTTCGACACGCATCGATGAATATTAGTTTCTTGAAATGGTACAATCTCTCGCAGAATAGTAGAGGGATTACTTCGCTTTGAAGGCTTAATTTTCGAAGGTCTTCTGAAACGATACCGTCCTTGTAGCCATGTCCGGAGAATACAAAAACAATGTATCTACAACAAGTTGAGACGTCTTCGTTTTTCACACGAATGCGTGCTGGTAATTCGATTAAATCCAACATTTCATCTCTGCTAACGTTTAGCCCTTTAGTCCCCGAAGTTAGCACATCGAACTCAAGTTCTTTCAGAAGTTTCTCCCACCGCTCTTTGTCTCTGGCGGTTCCAACCAGCCTTCCCTGGCCCTCTGGTAAAGCTATGTATTCGTTGGCTATGACAATGGCCAATCCGATTTTCCCTTCTTTGGCGAGAAGGACATCACAAGGCCCTGTGGTATTGGATCTTGGGGTGAGTCGGCGTCTACCCTCTCCGGATCCTCTCTTCCAATGCTTAAACACAAGGATGGATAACAATCCAGCAAGAACGGTTACTGCTACTACTACGTACCACATTGTCGCACACACATCGATCCTCCGGACTGTACACGTGGTACGAACAGAACTATAGTGTTCTACAGTTGACCTGAATCTTAGTCTACAAAGTGTCCACAGATCTCTTGTCGTCGAAAATGTCCGCGGTACATGTGCACGGGGAACTCCCTATGATGTCCTGAATCACGTGCGCAGCAATTTGCGCGACTAACGCCTTCATCAAGGGGGGCGGCACAAGGGGGGCAGGGGGGTGGGGGGGGGGGGGGGGGGGGGGGGGGGGGGGCTTAAGCCCCTCCATTCTGCAGAACAGAGGGGCATAGCCCCCCCTCCCCCCCCCCACTTCATTCCAAGACTCATACAATCCAAAGGACCTATGCACCTATAGAGGCTTCCATGAATGCATGACAGTGTGTTTATTCTTCATAAAGTGCAATTAATAGCTACCAGAGTAATCCATCTAACTGACTTCCATTTGGGGTACACTATCAAGGTTTCCCTAGTTACAGGAAGTTTCAACTGCAGTAACTATAGTTGTAGGACTAGACCATTGCAAGTTGGGCAGAAACTTGAGCCCCCCCACTTTGCAACATGTGCCGCCGCCCCTGTTCATGCGTGCAAAGTACTACTAAAGAAACTTACCTCCATTGCCAGTACCCGACCCCATGTAGCCTTTAATTAATTTTTACCTTCATGGAATTTTGAACAAATGGAGTTGCCTACTCAGAATCACAGGACATGCAGGATATCCTACAGCCTCTGGAGAATGCCATCAGACCCTGACCATAACAGGCAGGTTGCCCAGAATTCAGTGAAATGGAACAAAATCGAAATACTTTACAATGCAAGAAATTCAAGAATGGGAGGGCTGGAGGAAGAGTATAAAACTCCCAGATTGTAGTACCCCTATAGTTCAATCTGTATCCGATCAGGAAAAAGAGGATGTTTAAACATGTAGCATAAGCACTGAAATGTCAATCAGTAATGATCTTAATGCCAAGAAGAGGAAACATTTGAAGGAAGAACAAAAGTTACATGAGAGTGTACCTCAAACAACTGAAACTTACAATGGCCCGGATCTAACAGAAGATGAAGGTTCCTCCAGCTGGCTTAGTGTCCTTCCATGGACTAGTTTTTTTGGGCAAGAGAGCAAAAATATTATATAGTCTCCATGCTAACAACAGCATAGGATGAGCCATATATTACCCAAGTATAATGAAAACTGTTCGATGTATGCTCAACCTTTCACTCAAAGTCACAAATCAGATGTATCAGGGGCTCCAGATCATGAATGACCTACTGTATGTGAGGAGTGTTCGGTTGTCTTCTCTGAACACACTAAATACTAGGTCGATTACACACCGTCTGCACTCAGTCTACACTCAGTCCACAATCATTCCACTCAGTCTACACACAGTCTGCACTCATGCAGTCCACACTCAGTCCACAATCATTCCACTCAGTCTACACACAGTCTGCACTCATGCAGTCCACACTCAGTCCACACTCAATACACACTCAGTCCACACTCAGTCCACACTCAATTCAGTCTAAACTAGACTCACTCCACCCTCTCCTAGTATGTGGTACTTAGGCACTACTATGTAGTAATTCATGTCGCTAGTAATAAATAATTAAGGGTGGAAAATTAACTTCAAAAAGGCATTTATTAATCTGCCCAAACAATTTGAAAGTTTTACTCACCATAAGTTACCATTTTCCATGATGCTTCACCACCATGTAATTTTGATGTAAAATATAAAATTGTCAATTGTTGATTAGCAATCAAACCTCATGCATAGAATATTTATTGAAGAGCTAATAACAGATACCATAATGATGTTGTAAGCAGTAAAGACTCACAATCACAACACCCATAGTTGGTGTGAACACCCTATCCTCACTCGGTCCAATCTCTCCTGTTATGTGGTGCAACAGTGCTGCTATTATAGTCCTTTCATGTCAGTAGCACTGACTCATGTGAGGTGGAACCGTTAGTTGATGTCTGTCTAGAACAGCCACACCTTCTCCTCAATGGTTCGCACAATCATTATATTGACTTAATTTTTATATGGAATAAAGGCTTTGTGCAGTATCATTATAATAGAGAGCACAGGCCGGTAGGTCGGCGATCGGCTTTTTGTACTACCAATGTATGCACTATGGTCAGCAGAGGTTGTCTGATTATGTTGGTAGTTTGTTTGACCCCCAAATATGTTTCTGTTCAGCATTTAATTTGCTGAGCATAGCATCTTGCTATAATATTCAGATGTATAAAACTTTATCATCCTACATCTGATTCAGTCATTATAAAGTTTTTATGAAAAGCCACAGCAAATGAGTTAAGCTTTCCATTATTCCCTTGGAATTAAGTACTTTAAATTTGACTCTTTTCAGTTCGGGCATGTAATGTGGCACATGTGTACTATTCAGAAAACATGTCCAAGAGCCACTGAGCTAGGACATATAGTGCTAGTACACCCATGCAACCACCATTCTATCCCTATTCTTATCACCCCTTATAGAAATAAATATACTGACAATGTCAATATTCAACCTTAAATTTTCATGCAAGGCTTAGCACATTATTGTGGGATTCTTGTTGACAACCTTGTGACCACCCATATAATGGCAATATTGTCAACAGCCTTGTCATGTCCTCGTGATATATGTTAATTCTTGTTGACAATCTAGACACAAGCTTGCAACTAGGCTAAGCCAGGATTTGAAACTGTAGCAAGCTTACAATGGGTGTTACAACTATCTGACCTATCTAGTCTCAAATTGCAACATTATCTCATGTTAGCATTCTACATGCAACCTCGTATTATGTGAATTTGGATGCTATATATACCGGTAGAACATTAACTGTTACGGTCAACCTTGCAAACAAGGTTTCTGGGTGCCACTTACAGTAGCCTCTGGCTAAAGGTTCCCCAGGTTAAATAAGAATACCCTATACCCTATACCCTAAGGTTTTAACAAAATTGTTACAAGGTTATAACAAAGTTTAAGTAACCTTGCTATAACCTTGCAAAGACGGTGGTAACAAGGTTGCAGCATGCAACCTTGTTGTAACCTTGTAATGACCTTGTAGCAACCTAGCTACAACCTTGTAACAAGCTTGTAACAACCTTTGCAACCTTGCAGCTGCAGCAAACTCATGCATAGCAACCTTGCAAACAAGGTTGTAACACTTAAGGTTGCATGTAATAGCCTTGCTGCAATGGAGTTGTGTAGCTTTTATCCAGAGTACATGTATTCTGAGACTGATTATTCTCGTTTTTCTTGTTTCATATATATGTTAATGTATAATATAGGATTTGTTTATAGTTTGAACAATAATGATGTGTGTGAGCATGCAGTGAGGCCTTTCTAGCTAGAATCCTTGCTTGCTAATCTGGACCCTGTCTAAACTGATTTTTTATGTCCTGTTTATTGCAAGTATGTGCTACATGTTAGGAGCTGTCTAATCGGAAACCCTTCTATATTGTATTATTATAATATTAATTTATACTAACTTTTACTGTAACAGTAATTCCGAAAATGTTCACTTTGGATAGTTCTCCTGCACTGAATTTTGGTTTACTGGCACTTAATTTCCCATTGTCAATTATAATTTTTATTTTATGTACTCAGTGCTATTTAGAGTGTCCAGTCTAGCCGATGTACCCAACCCCCAGACCAATTGCAATACTATAGTTTAGACGTGCAGAGCATACAGACACAACTTATGAGGAAGATTTATAGCTGAAAACCTTATCTTACTTAACAATAAGAGAGAGCTGTTCAAGGCCCAATGCACAGAATGCTGATAGCTAGTTTTGTAAATGTATGTTATTTAATGTGTGTAGTATTCATCGGCTATTACAGGGCAACACTGTAACTGCATGCATCGATCTGATCATCGATCTTATTCTCTGTATATTTTAGGGTTGGAACATCGATACTTACCTAAATGTGTTAACCCCCAATTATTACAAAACCATCTATAGTATGCAGGGGTGGGATTAGGAGTAGGGGGCTGCCCCCACCTCCCAGATCTTAAAACAAACTTTATTTAATATTCTTAAGTGTCCACCATATACCTATGTTACAACTAACACTAGGTGTGTATGTAATGGCTTTATAATCATAGGAAATGGCCTAGGTTAATAACACACACACACACACACACACACACACACACACACACACACACACACACACACACACACACTCACACACACACCTCCTATAATAGATAGCTTTCACCAATATTATGATAATAATATTGTCTTCTCTTATATTTGCTGCATACAAAAATAAAGTTTATTCAAATTTTTAGTCAATGTGTTAATGAATACTAGAACTATAACATTTCTTGCATATACTCTTGCTCTAACTTAATTCCAGAAAACTTGCACACTTGTTCGTGCTGCGCTACAGGAAAGAATTACACCATATTATTATTGTTTAATCATAATATGATGGTAGCACTCAAATTAATTCTTAATACTAGGTAAATGTTATGTTTAATTATCTGCAACATGTTTTATTATTACAACCTTGATGTATGTTTACAAGAATAGCTTGGATAAAATTATAATTCAAATTGTCAATAGCATTGTTCAGGTATGTTTTTTGAGTATACAGGCATTGTCCTAACCACTCACTTGTTAGAAATCAGCAGCAACATAGGAGTACATCTCCCAGTTTCGGTAGCCATATACTATGGCTGCAACATATCCATTGGTCTCAAGTTTATGAGCTCCTTGTCCAACGGTCCCCTTGAGAATATGGATAGAACCTTCCAAATTACTTGGTGTAATTGATTCTGGGATTACAATCTCTGAAAAGTTGACATTGGATGGAAGACTGGTCCCATCAAGCATTGGTGTGGTAGCCGTAACTCCTGGTGGATAGTAAATGTGGAAGGTAGCAAAGTGCTCATAATCTTCATCCATATAGGGAGTAATGAACTCTGCCTTGCCAGAGGTGAAGAACTGCTTCAAACTAGGTACTACTGTCATTGAAGGATCTCCTTTGAGTGTGGGAGATAGTGATCCACCAGTGCTGAACTGGACAACCAAAACAGGAGAAGAACTGTTGAGGATACAGGTGTCCGCTGAAGGCAGGTGGAATTGGAGGTGCTCATTGCTATCCAGCTTTGTATTCAAAATAACATTGGATTGGGTGGAATTTGAGCAATCAACAGTAATGGTGACATTGTTTTCCGAGGCAACTACTTTGATTATGTCTCCTGGTACATTCCTTGCAAAAGTGGACAAAATGAAGATTCTCCCCCACTTTGAAACTGGCGGGATCTGCTCCACCACGTGATCACATGCTGATGCTCCCAGTGGAATATTAGCACATTCATGACCAGAGACAACAGTGACGGGCTTACTGGACCGAATTTCAGCCCCAGTTAGATCACTACTGCCAGAAATACTGATATAGTCCATGCTGCTAAGTGTAAAGTGTGGCTGTGGTGAAGATGTATTCAGCATTCCAGACAATGTGTAACTTGCTGTTGAACCAATGGTAATTTCAACTTCAGTATTGTCAAAAAATGCTACGATGCCCACCTGAAGTTGATAGCTTGATGAGACCTCTGGTGTTATCGCCACATATACTTCAGGTTTTACTATATCGGGAACTTTAGAAATTCGAAATGCTTCAAGTGATCGAGATTCACTGTTTATTCCAATTGCAGTGATTTCAGCATCAGTATCAGTACACATGGCTACCACTTTTGTTGATGTGGAATATTCCAGTGTTTGTGGTGAACCAGATGTCAGGTCATGTGTATTGCTTTCATCTTCTGTTATAGCAGTAACACTTGTGTCATCTGTGGATACCAATATTAAGGAGCGCCTTCCAAGTGCTTGGTAGTTCTGGAGGTATGATGCCAGGTATACATTGGATGCCACACCATTGCACACTGTGAACAGAATAAGAATACGTATAATAAATTATTATAATTGGTTTTCATTGACTTATTTTGCTGAGGTGTGTGTTCACACCTCAGCAAAATAAGTACAGTTAGAAATAAGTACAGCTCAGTATATAATCATTGATACAGAGTGCCATGGCTGGTATAAGCATATTATATACAACAAGCATTTCAGCACGAAAGATGCATCATTATGATTATCAGCAGTTATAATAGTGATGATCTTACTATTATTATTATACTTACTGTATAATATCATTTTATTTGGCCACATGCAGAATTGAGTGCTTTATACCATACCTGGATAACATTTCACACCATTTCCTGTGAACCCTTCAGGACAGCTATTGCATGCAACCTGCCCTGTTTCATCCACTTGGCACTCCACACCTGGGTGACAGAAGGCATTGCAACCTATATGTATGCAAAGGGAATGATAAAATCAAGCCGGATGATCAACAAAATTAATAATAATATTATTCAGATAACTTATTAATAATAATAGTTGGTTTCCATTGTGCAAAATGCTGTCACGATATATTTGACACCACATTTAAGTTTTAATATAATATTTGTGTTTTGGAAGCCAATATTATTGTGCAAATTTATATAATATATCCCATAACACTTTCACTGGCCTTTTCCACAAGGAAAAAATAGCATTCTCCATTCCAAGTTCTGCTTATATCCATGACCTCAATCCATATTGCAAATTAATGTGTACACTTATTGACAATTCGGATCTTAATTAGTGGTATTGATCTTAGTACAAATTTGTATGTAAATTAGAACAATGTTTATGAACAATAAAACTACGAGTTAGTGAAAAGAAGTGCTACTGTATGAGGGAATTTTTACTTATAGTGGCATGAATTTTATATTATAAACATATGTAGCACTGATAAATTTAATAAGACTATTATACACATGCACAACCTACCAATGCAATCATCAACAGAATTTGTTCCTTGTGACCTCGTAATCTTCCCATTTGGACAAGCCATACATGATGCCTGTCCTCTCTTATCTTGGTATTGGGAAAATGGACAAAGTTCACATGACTTCTGACTTTCATTGTAATAAGTACCAGGTAGGCATATTTCTGTTATATATGGTAGGAATAATTAGAAAAATATGGTTCTTAAATTATCAGTTTATACGTCAACCCAATCAAACAAGAGTATATACCATGTAGAGATACATCAATTGAATGTGTAAGAAATCTTCAAAACTCTATGTTCTCCATGTATAAATTCCAATGCCAATCTACATATATAATCCTTATACCTCACCTATGCACTCCTCGGAGGAGACTGCTCCCTGATCACTGGTGGTTTTTCCAAATGGACACGGTTTACAAGATATCTGTCCACTCTGATCTTGATACTGAGATACTGGGCATGGTTGGCAAGACTCTTGCACCACATTGTAAAAATTACCCGTTGGACAAGGAACTACAGGTGCGAAATATGAATTTGGCAATATTATCATCAAAATAGCATAATTAATGTTTGTATTGTCTTGAATTATTTGCATGGATGTTGGTTTGCATAATAATAGTATTGCGTAATATTGCACAGTAAAACCTCCAAATAAAGGACAGTGTCACCTTGCAGCTGCATGGAGGTTGTTCTTTTGAGAGGAGCAAACTAGCGTATTAAGAGCTACAAGAGTGGAATTATTATGGTACCTCAAGCTGTGTAATTTGTAGAAAGATTTATTATATTGGGTCATTATTTGATAGAGTTCCCTATTGAAGTGTCCACTGCATAATATATACACTTTAAAGTGCACATACACTTTAAACTATGTTTGTGCATGCATAGAATACGATATGTATTCAATCTGAATGAATGTAGGCTTAATTGGTAGTCAGTGCATGTCTAAGGTATAAGTTCTCAGTCAATGCGGTACGTATTTATATCCTTGACAATGACTATGAGATTGATTTTCTTTAAACTAACTGTATACTGCATAAGTTTTGTTGAACTGCATATAAACTGGAAGGCTAGTAGATATATTCAAGCAATTATTGATTAGCTAGCACTGATTGTGAAATTAACGTAGAGTTTTACTGTTGAAAACGGTCCATAATATGTGACAATGGTGCATTAGCACTGTCAGCAATTCACACAGGAACTGAGAAATGTACCTTTGTATGAGCAGTCATGCCCATCCCATCCAGTTGGGCAGGCACAAAAGCCATTCTCCAAACAAGTGCCTCCATTTTCACACTTACAGGTACTTGCACAATTCTGTCCAAATGTGCCATAAGGGCACCCTAAAGTAAACAAAAATAAGGATATGTGAATATAAGCTTTACAATTCAATGTAGAGTCAAACCTCATTAGGGAGTACACCTGCATACTTGGAGACCCTCCAAATTGCTACTCACATTCAGTAGTACTTGCTAACCATACAGATTAGTATTACGGGTTATCAGCTGGGGTATCATATCCTTGTACTTTCTAACCAGGTATACAATACTTGGAAGATACAGGTTAACATTGTTCTCACTAACGAGGTTCTACTGTAGCATAATTATATCAAATTATTCCATTAGCACACACAAGACATTGAAACTGCATAATAATATTATATGCACAGGAAAACCTTATATTGCTGAATCGTGGAAATGTCAGATTATAGAGGATTCACTGTGTTGTTGTAATCTAATACAGATAATTGTGTATAATTATGATACTATGATGCCAACGCTATGCAGTGCAATTGTATCCCACTCTTGATTAGGACATGGGGAACCTAGTGAAATTTTTGTTTTTTGTCTCCTATTATGCTGAATAATGTATTCAGATGCTTTATACTCAGCAAGAAAATGTTGCAATAAACTCATCTTGGAAGCATGATTATACTATATTTTATTATACTACCATGCTATGTCTGGAGTACGAGTCTCGTATTTTATAGCTTACCACACTCATCGCCATCCATAGCTCCTTTTATTCCGGTTTTTTGTCCATAATCACAAGCATAGCAAAATGATGCTCCTGTTTCATTTTGCCAGTTACCATCTGGACAGGGTAGACAAGGCTCATATCCATCTCCTTCAGTTGAGAAATGTCCAGGCTTGCATTTCACTGCATGCAGAAAGCAAACCAGTAATAATCTTCAGCTATAATATTATTATATAACAAATTTATAATATGTGCATGCAATTACAAGCAATGCATGACATACATACACAAGGTATCCAGCCAATTTATCAATAGAAGAATTTTTGCGTGTGTGCATGTACATGTGTGTGTGTGTGTGTGTGTGTGTGTGTGTGTGTGTGTGTGTGTGCGTGTGTGTGTGCGTGTGTGTGTGTGCATGCATGCATGTGTGCATGCGTGTGTGCATGCGTGTGTGAGTGAGTGAGTGAGTGCAGGAGCATATGTACATGTTTGCAGGTATACATTCTCTGGTGCGTGCATGCAAAAATGGTCGGATGTTGAATTCTACCTATTCATGTATGCAACATAGTCATACATACCGATACAACCTGCCAGTGCATTTGTTCCTTGTCTCCTTGTAACCCTACCATCAGGGCAAGCCTTGCAAGATGTCTGACCACTCTTATCTTGGTATTGCAACAGTGGGCAGAACTGACAGTTATTTTCTTCTTTGTTGTAGAAGTTACCAGGTGAGCAAGGAACTGTGAAAAATTGTCAAAATGAATTAGCATACTGTCATAAGGATTTTGGATCTTTTGGATAATAAATTATAATATATTATTGAAGGATAATAGATAACTCATTAACTTTGGCGAAAGAAGTGAGTGCATTACAGGATTTAAGGAATGCATGAGCTCTATGTTAGTGCTGCATAAGTAACCTGTTTGATGTGTGAACCCAGGACACATGCATGCATAGATTTGAAATACATTATAGCGAATTCTTGTATTATTGCTATCCTTATTCAATGCATTTTCACTTACCACATTGATTGTCCTTGAAGACGGAACCTTCTTCACATGTTTGTTTGATGTGGCTCCACACTGGCTCAGGATTGACATGGAATGTTTGGCTGTCGTTCTGCGTTGTTAGTGTAACTTCTAGTGAACTGGATTTTATAGCATTGGAGACCTTTAAAGCAGCCGGTCTGAGACTACGCAGTTTGTTAAGTATACAGGATTGTGAGTTACAATTTGGAGGGATGGGCTTGTGCACTGTGAAATGAAGCACAACATGTCCTGTGGACCTCTTTCGTCCATCTGTCTCACAGGTAGCAGTAGCATCAACTTGTGTTTCATCATCATCAAAGTTGAAGAAACTATCAAAATCATTGATATCCACAGTCACAGGTTGATTTGGATCACAGGTTACATTTGGCTGGGCATTGTCTATCCCTATGGTAGCACTGGAATTCTTAACAGCTAATGGGGAGAGAGAAAATAGATCATTTGTTTACTAATGGGACATTGTACATTTCCCTAATGTGGGAATATGCAACAGGAAGGTAATGTAAAGTTAGTCAATATCAATATGAATTATTATAATAGTAACTATTATTTCTGCAAGTTGAAATGGGTAATGGTGATCATGCAAGTGGAATAACAATAAAATCAACACTGATTATGGTAATACTGAACTGCATGAGTAGTGCTTACAAATGCTCACATGCAATGTTATAATTAATATGCATACTTCTTTCGAGTCATTACACATGCACATAGCATGCATGCAGTAAGTAGCTAAAGTGCTTTCAAGAAACAAGAATTTGACGTACACATGTACACCATGCAACATAAGGTACCTTCACATCCTGGAATGTCATAATCCTCAAATTCATATGTCCATTGTCCTCGGAAACAGAATTGAGGGCTTGGATCTTTTCCACCGGAGAATATGTATCCAGTTCTGGTACATGATAATTCAGCCTTCTGGAGACCATTGCTGTCTGTAATCTGAGGTAAGTTCACTCCAACTGGTACTACTATGTGGCCACACTCCCCTAGTATACAAATTGTGAAAGAAGATAAATTTAAAGTGAGGTAAAACATAGCATGCATGTACTTGTACACGAGACTCACTAATGCAGGAGAATCCATTGGCATCCAGCTTTTCATGAGAATCACAGAAGCATTCGTAAGACCCTTCCAACTCCCTGCAGTGCTTGTCACACAACTTAAGAACTTTTCCACATTCTTTGATGTCTGGATATTACAAGAAGAAAAGTAAACAAATATTACTGAATCCACAATATGAGGTATACAGTAAATTCTCGTTATTCTGCCACCACTTTATCCGCCAAACCCTTTTATCTGCCATCAATTTTGTGCATGATTTATTACAAATGACTGTAAATTGATTTGGATAATCCACCAAACTCATTAATCCGCCAATATTCTTCAAAAAGAATTGTGGCGGATTAATGAGAGTTCACTGTATTAGTGAATGTTCTGTGCCTGCATGGAGGTTGTAAATGTATAGCACAATTGCTTCATAAATGTTACCTGCATCAAAATTTTATACTGTTTCAATTTATTATGTGCACCTTTCACATAATATATATATAGTAACGTGTACTTCAATGTACATACACCTAAATGATAATATTTCATACATTCAAAGACTTTAATCTAAAAATTGCTGTTTATTTCGAGGTGTGTAGTAAAATTAAGCAAACATTTTTTAGTTGCACAGTACACTAATAATTATATAGTGTAATTAATATATAGCAAAAATGACTTTGGGAATGCAGTGTAGCCTATGAATTCCCTTAGACTGTAACAATGAGATTGTACCTAGATGCACTAGCTCTGAGTACCGCTCTTACCTTTACAGAAACTGTCAAATATCCAGCCTGATTGTGAGCAAGTGCTATCTCCCTGTATTCCTTTGTATTGCCCATTGCTGTCAAGCAACTCATAACCTGTCTTACAAGTAAATTGTACCTTTGAACCTGAGTACCACATTCCATTTGGATTCAGACCAACGTACTCCATCCCACTAAGAACAGGTGGGTGCCTACAAATCACTGCATGCAGAAGTAAGACAATGGAGTACATTGTAATAAACTCACACATGCACACACACATGCACACACACATGTACACATGCATGCACACCCGATGTAATCACAGGAAAGAGACAATCACATGCCAAAACTGTGTGCAAGGAGGAATTTAGACAGAAATCCTGCTTTATTCCTATAGACTACTATAGTGCACAACAACCTAGCCATGTAGGCAAACTGGTAAGGGTCAAAATTGCTATGACTGTACAATGTCAGTGTGCATGCATGCTTAGATAGCATTATAATACACAATATATTTAAATTTACGGGGGGTTCATCCGAACCCCTCGAACCCCCCCACCTGTGTACAGACAGGCCTGGTAACAATTAACTGACCTTTACTAGACTCAAATTGCAACATTATCTTATGCTAGCATTCTACATGCAACCTCGTATGTGAATTTGCATGTTACGTATGTATATACATATAGAACATTAACTGTTCCAACCTTGCAAATGAGGTTGTAACAAAATTGTTCAAGGTTATAACAAGGTTGTAGTAACCTTGGTATAACCTTGCAAAGACAGTGGTAACAAGGTTACAACCTTGTAATACCTTGGAGCAACCTTGCTACAACCTCTTTTGTAACAGCCTTGTAACAAGCTTGTAACAACCTTTGTAACCTTGCAGCAAACTCATAACAACCTTGCAACAAGATTGTAATACTTGAGGTTGCATGTACTATAGCCTTGCTGCAATGGAGATGTGTAGCTTTTATCCAGTGTACATGCATTTAGAGACTGATTATTTTCTGTTTTTTTGTTTCTTATTGTATGTATGTTACTGTATAATATAGGATTGGTGTATAGTTTCAGGGGCGGATCTAGGAAAGCTCTGAAGGGGGGGGGGGGGGGGCTAAAGGAAAAAAAGTTCCCGAATTGCTGGTTGGTCTAACCAAAATGTTAACCAGGCAACTTGAGAACCTTTTCTTAGTGGATTTATTGTTATTTGGCAATTGTTCTATTTTCAGTAACAGCATTAAAATGGCAGCCCATCTCGAGCGGATTAAATTGTATTGCTTTTTTCTTAGCAAGAGGATCAGTATCGACTGACAAAGGCTTATTTCTATAATGCTATCTATGAGTTATCAATATTGCATTGCCTTTATAGTTGTGATTTACTGTAATGTTTGACCTAGCCTTTCTCTCAAAAACTTGAATTTTAACTTAAGGGGGGGGCACAGGCCCCCCTGCCCCCCCCCCCCCCTGGATCCGCCACTGAGTTTGTACAGTAATGTGTGTGAGCATGCAGTGAGGCCTTTCTAGCTAGAATCCTTGCTTGCTAATCTGGAAACTGTCTAAACTGAAGTTTTTATGACATTGTCCTGTTTGTACTGCATGCTAGGTGTTGTCTAATCGGAAGCCCTTCTATATCATATTATTATAATATTTATTATTCTAACTTTTGATGTAACAGTAATTCCGATAATGTTCACATTGGATAGTTCTCACTGTATTTCTGTTAACTGGCACGCCATTTCCCATTGTCAATTCAATAATTGTTTTATTTCATGTACTCAGTGCTATATTTAGAGAGTCCAGTCTAGCCAATGTACCCAATCCCCAGACCTACCGCACATCACCAATTGCAAGACTACAGTTTATGACATGCAGAGTAGACACGACATGACTTATATAATTATGAGGGAGATTTACAGCTGAAAATGTTGATCTTACTTAACAATAATAGAGAACTGTTTAAGGCCCAGTGCACAGAATGCTGATAGTTTTGTAAATGTATGTTATTTGATGTGTATGGTATGCATGCATCAGCTATTACAGGGCACCACTGTAACTGCATGCATCTGATTCAGTATCTCTATATATTAGGGTTGGAACATGGATATTTATATACCTAAATGTGTTAATTATAGTATGCAGGGTTGGGATTAGGAGGAGGGGGCTGCCCCCACCTCCCAGATCTTAAAACAAACTTTATTCTTGAATATTCTTAAGTATCCACCATACATCTATGTTACAACTAACACTAGGTATGTACGTAATGGCTTTGTAATCTAAGAAAATGGCCTAGGTTAACACACACACATACACACACACACACATGTGCATGCACACCCACACAGACACACCCACACACCTACACACGAACACACACACACACACACATACACACACACCTCCTATAATAGATAGTTTTCACCAATATTATGATATAATAATTGTATTCTCTTATATATTTGCTGCATACAAAATAAAGTTTATATAAAGTTCTACTCAATGTGTTAATGAATGCTATAGAACTATAACATTTGCATAATACTCTTGCTCTAGCTTAATTCCAGAAAACTTGCACACTTGTTCGTGCTACGCTGCAGGAAGCAATTACACCATATTATTGTTTAATCATATTATGATAGTAACACTCAAATTAATTCTTAATACTAGGTAAATATTATGTTTATCTGCAACACGTTTTATTAGTCAAATCGTCAATAGCATCGTTCGGATATGTTTTTTGAGTATACAGGGATTGTCCTAATCACTCACTTGTTAGAAATCAGCAGCAACATAGGAGTACATCTCCCAGTTTCGGTAGCCATATACAATGGCTGCAACATATCCATTGGTCTCAAGTTTATGGGCTCCTTGTCCAACGGTCCCCTTGAGAATATGGATAGAACCTTCCAAATTACTTGGTGTAATTGATTCTGGGATAACAATCTCTGAAAAGTTGACATCGGATAGAAGGCTGGTTCCATCAAGCATTGGTGCGGCAGCTGCGACTCCTGGTGGATAGTAAATGTGGAAGGTAACAAAGTGCTCATAATCTTCATCCACATTGGGAGTAATAAACTCTGCCTTGCCAGAGGTGAAGAACTGCTTCAAACTCGGTACCACTGTCATTGAAGGGTCGCCTTTGAGTGTTGGAGATAGTGATCCACCAGTACTGAACTGGGAAACCAAGACAGGAGAAGAACTGCTGAGGATACAGGTGTCAGACGAAGGCAGGTGGAATTGGAGGTGCTCATTACTATCCAGCTTTGTATTCAAAATAACATTGGATTGGGTGGAATTTGAGCAATCAACAGTAATGGTGACATTATTTTCCGAGGCAACTACTTTGATTATGTCTCCTGGTACATTCCTTGCAAAAGTGGACAAAATGAAGATTCTCCCCCACTTTGAAACTGGTGGGATCTGCTCCACCACGTGATCACATGCTGATGCTCCCAGTGGAATATTAGCACATTCATGACCAGAGACAACGGAGACAGGCTTACTGGACCGAATTTCAGTCCCAGTTAGATCACTACTGCCAGAAATACTGATATAGTCCATGCTGCTAAGTGTGAAGTGTGGCTGTGGTGAAGATGTGTTCAGCTTTCCAGACATTGTGTAACTTGCTGTTGAACCAATAGTAATTTCAACTTCAGTATTGTCGAAAAATGCAGATACTACGATGCCCACCTGAAGTTGATAGCTTGATGACACCTCTGGTGTTATCGCCACATATACTTCAGGTTTAAGAATATCGGGAACTTTAGAAATTCGAAATGCATCAAGTGATCGAGATTCTCTGTTTATTCCAATTGCAGTTATTTCAGCATCAGTATTGGTACACATGGCTACCACTTTCGTTGATGTGGAATATTCCAGTGTTTGTGGTGAACCAGATGTCAAGTCATGTGTGTTGCTTTCATCTTCTGTTATAGCAGTAACACTCGTGTCATCTGTGGATACCAATATTAAGGAGCGCCTTCCAAGTGCTCGGTAGTTCTGGAGGTATGATGCCAGGTATACATTGGATGCCACACCATTGCACACTGTGAACAGAAAGAAGATAAAAATTTAATGATTATGATTGAATATCATTAACTTATTCATTGAGGAGTGTGTTCAGGGGGTACAGCAGTAATCATTTGGACAGAATGTCATGGCAGGGATAGATACACATATATACTTGAAGATGGCAAGCATTCCAGGATTAAAGATGCATAATAATTTATGACTATCATGATCAGCAATTGTTATAGTGATGATCTTATAAATTATTATAATAAACTTAGTCTATAATATAATTATAATGCAAATTTGTTTGGGCACATGCAGAATTGAACGTTTTACATCATACCTGGATAACATTTCACACCATTTCCTGTGAACCCTTCAGGACAGCTAGTGCATACAACCTGCCCTGTTTCATCCACTTGGCACTCCACACCTGGGTGACAGAAGGCATCGCAACCTATGCATATACAAAGAAAATGATAAAATATTAGGGTGACAAATATTATACTATTATAATAGTTTGTTCCCATTGTGCAAAATACTGTCAGTATTTGGCACCATATTATTAAGAATTTAATATTTGTATTAATTATTATTATTGTTTTGTGTATTGGAAGCCAATAATACATTGCGCAAGTTTGTATAATATATCCAGGTTCTCATAAGATTTTCACCAGTCTCTTCTACAGGGCAAATTTGGCCATCGGATTCCAACGCATATAATTATACCAAACTTTGCTTAAATCCACGATCCCCAAAGTTTAGCATGAAAGTGAATACAGTATACTATAATATTATTATACAATAATATTCTGATCTTTGTTGTATAAATCTTACAATTTTATAGCTTATAGAACATTGTTTATGAGCCAACAAATGTTAGTGGATAGAAGTGTTATTATTAATGATCATGGCAGATTTTTTATCCATAGGCCATACAGTTTTTATGTAAACATTGCACTGATAAGTATAAGACTATATACACGTGCACAAGTGTACCTACCAATGCAACCATCAACAGAACTGGTTCCTTGTGACCTGGTGATCTTCCCATTAGGACAAGCCATACAAGATGCCTGTCCTGTCTTATCTTGGTATTGGGACAATGGACAAAGCTCACATGACTTCTTACTTTCCTCGTAAAAAGTACCAGGTAAGCATATTTCTGTATTAGTAATTAAGAGAAGTATTTTAATAAACATCAGTTTATACGTCAACCCAACTGAACAAGAGTACCATGCAAAGATAAATCAATTGAAAGTGTAAGAAATCCTTGATACTTTACTTTCTCTATACATAACATTCAAAAATGCCAATCTACATCCTCATATCTCACCTATGCACTCCTTGGATGAGATTGCTCCCTGATTGCTGGTCGTTTTTCCATCTGGACACTGTTTACAAGACATCTGCCCAGTCTGATCTTGATACTGAGATACTGGGCATGGTTGGCAAGACTCTTCCACCACATTGTAATAGTTACCAGTTGGACAAGGAACTGCAGGTGTGAAATATGAATTATTATATTACCATCAAAATTACATATTTAATTTAATTACTGTTTGAATTGTCTTGAATTATCTACATTGGCGTTGGTGTTTGCATGTAATGCACAGTAGAACCTCCCCATTACATATAACAGCAATAATAATTATAACAACAACAATGTTAATAATAATAATAACACTTTGCAGCAGCATGGAGGTTGTCCTCTTTGGGAGTGGAATTATTTAGGGATCTCAAACTGCGTTCTTTATAGAGAAGATTATACTGTGTCCTTATTTGGGAGAGTCTCCTATCGGAGATTCCATTGTATGTACTTTAAAAAGTGCACATACACTTTAAACTATGTTCGTGCACACATACACATGCACTATGATCTCAATATGAATGAATATAGGTTTTGGTAGTCAGTGTACGTCTAAGGTACAAGTTATAGGGTAATTCAGTATTATATCATTGACAATTACGAAAGTACTTTTGTTTATATTAATTTTATTGTTGCTTAAAGTTTAATTGCACAAACTGGATGTCACTTAGATATTACCAAATCATTATTTCTTACACAATTTTATTGAAGTTGAAGTACTTTTTACTGTTAAAAACACTCAAAGATATGTGTGACAATGATCGATGTATTAGCACCCTATGAAATTCATGCGTGAACCAAGAAATGTACCTTTGTATGAGCAGTCATGTCCATCCCATCCAGTTGGGCAGGCACAAAAGCCATTCTCCAAACAAGTGCCTCCATTTTCACACTTACAGGTACTTGCACAATCCTGTCCAAATGTGCCAGAAGGACACCCTAAAAATACCAAGGGTAGGATATGTACATATAAGCTTTACAATATAGCAATATATATATAACAATATATAATAACAATATATAATATAACAATTACAATATAGCCTAATTGTAGCAAATTATTCCATTAGCATGCACAAGACATCGAAAAAAATGGTTTACACTACTCCATATACCAAATAAAGTTGAATTGTGGAAGTGTCGGATCACTGTATTCTTGTAATCCAATGCTACAGATATTTGTAAAAATATAATACTATGACGCTAACGCTCTGCAGTGTACTTGTGTCCCACTTTTGATCGGCAAAGTAATTAATCTTTGTTTGTCATCTCCTTCAATGCAGCTAACGATAACTACTCATATACTGTGCTGAATGATGTATTCAGATACATTATACTCGAGAAGAAATTTTGTTGCAAGAATCTTATCTTGGAAGTATGCATTATATTGTGCTATGTATGGAGTACGAGTCTTGTATTACTTTAAAGCTTACCGCACTTATCACCATCTATAGCTCCTTCTTTCCCAGTTATGTGGCCATAGTCGCAAGCGTAGCAGAATGATGCTCCTGTTTCATTCTGCCAGCTACCATCTGGACAGGGTAGACAAGGCTCGTATCCATCTCCTTCAGTTGAGAAATGTCCAGGCTTGCACTTCACTGCATGTAGAAAACAAACCATTTATAAACTATAGCTATAATATTATAATTGCTCTTATATGTACATGCAAATACAAGCAATGTCATACATAATACAAAAATATCCCGGCAGCCAATTATATAATTAGATCTGGAAGTATATGATGTGTATGTGTGTATGTGTGTGTGTGTGTGTGTGTGTGTGTGTGTGTGTGTGTGTGTGTGTGTGTATGTGTCTTTGTGTGTGTGTGTGTGTGTGTGTGTGTGTGTGTGTGTGTGTGTGTGTGTGTGTGTGTGTGTGTGTGTGTGTGTTTAGAGTGAGTGAATGAGCAATTGTACATGTTTTCGTGTGAGCATGCGTTGGTGCGTACATGTAAAAATGGATGGATTTTGATTTCTATCATGTACAGAACATCATAGTCATGTATACATACCGATACAACCTGCCAGTGCATTTGTTCCTTGTCTCCTTGTAATCCTACCGTCAGGGCAAGCCTTGCAAGATGTCTGACCACTCTTATCTTGGTATTGCAACAGTGGGCAGAACTGACAGTTATTTTCTTCTTTGTTGTAGAAGTTACCAGGCGAGCAAGGAACTGTGAAAAATTGTCAAAATGAATTAGCACACTATCATAAGGATTTGGATCTTTTGGATAATTATTTATAATAATAATTATTAAAGAATAATAGATAACTCATTAGGTTGACAACTGCGGTGAAGAATTAAGTACATTACAGGACTTAGTGAACTGATGCATGAGCTTGTGTTAGTGCTGCATAAGTAACCTGTTTGATGTGTGAACCCAGGACACATGCATGGATTTGAAATACATGATAGTGAATACTTATATTGTTACTATCCTTATTCAATGCATTTTCACTTACCACATTGATTGTCCTTGAAGACGGAACCTTCTTCACATGTTTGTTTGATGTGGCTCCACACTGGCTCAGGATTGACATGGAATGTTTGGCTGTCCTTCTGTGTTGTCAGTGTAACTTCCAGGGAACTGGATTTTATAGCATTGGAGACCTTTAAAGCAGCTGGTCTGAGACTGCGCAGTTTGCCAAGAATACAGGATCGTGAGTTACAATTTGGAGGGATGGGCTTGTGCACTGTGAAATGAAGCACAACATGTCCTGTGGACCTCTTTCTTCCATCTGTCTCACAGGTAGCAGTAGCATCAACTTCTGTTTCATCATCCTCAAAGTTGAAGAAACTGTCCAAATCATTGATATCCACAGTCACAGGTTCATTTGGATCACAGGTTACATTTGGCTGGGCATTGTCTATCCCTATGGAAGCACTGGAATTCTTAACAGCTAAAGGGAAGAGAGAAAATACATTATTTGTTTCCTAATGGGGCAGTGTAGATTTCCCTAATATGGGAATATGCAATAGTAATGATATGTAAAATTAGTTATTATCAATATTATAATTATTGTAATATTATTTCTGCAAGTTGAAATTGGTAATGGTGATCAAGTGGAATAACAATAAAATTAACACTGAGGATGGTAATACTAAACTGCATGAGTAGTGCGGAGAGATTTCATACAAATGCTCACATGCAATGTTATAATTAATATGCATTTTGTGCTTTAACTTCTTTCGAGTCATCACACATGCACATAGCATGCATGCAGTAAGTAGCTAAAGTGCTTTGAAGAAACAAGAAATTGATGCAAACATCATATATAGTACACCATGCATCATAATGTACCTTCACATCCTGGAATGTCATAATCCTCGAATTCATATGTCCATTGTCCTCGGAAACAGAATTGAGGGCTTGGATCTTTTCCGCCGGAGAATATGTATCCAGTTCTGGTACATGATAATTCAGCCTTCTGGAGACCATTGTTGTCTGTAATCTGAGGTGAGTTCACTCCAACTGGTACTACTATGTGGCCACACTCCCCTAGTATATGGAATGTGAAAGAAGACCAAAGTGAGATAATGCATACATGCAAGTACTTGTACATGGGACTCACTGATGCAGGAAAATCCATTGGCATCCAGCTTTTCATGAGAATCACAGAAGCATTCGTAAGACCCTTCCAACTCCCTGCAGTGTTTGTCACACAACTTAAGAACTTTCCCACATTCTTTGATGTCTGAATATTACAAAACGAAAAGTAAATAATTAATTACTGAATCTACAATACGTGCATTAGTGAAAGTTCTGTGTCTGCATGGAGGTTGTAAATGTATAGCACAATTGCTTTATAAATGTTACCTGCATCAAAAATTAATACTGTTTCAATTTATTATGTGCAATTTTCACATATATATATATAGTAACGTGTACTTCAATGTAAATACAGTAAAATCTTGATAATTAGAATCATGATAATTGGATTATCTGGCTTAATTCCAACATTGATGAATGTACCATTCCTAATGTATGGAGTACATAATATGTGGTTGGTTAATTAGAACTTATGGATAATTACAACTTTTTTACTGGAAAATCAAGTTTCTAATTAAAGAGATTTTACTGTACACCTAAATGAAAATATTAAATGCATTCAAAGACTTTAATCTAAAAATTACTGTTTTTTTACCGGGTGTTTAGTAAAATTAACCAAACATAATAATAATAATAATTATTAGCTTTTAGTTGCATCAGTATACTGCTACTAAAAATATTATTATTCATAGTGTAATTAATATAGCCAAATGACTTTGGGAATTCAATGTAGCCTATGAATTCCCTTAGACTGTAACAATGAGATTGTACATAGATGCACTAGCTCTGGGTTCCCCTCTTACCTTTACAGAAGCTGTCAAATATCCAGCCTGATTGTGAGCAGGTGCTATCTCCCTGTATTCCTTTGTATTGTCCATTGCTGTCAAGCAACTCATAACCTGTCTTGCAAGTAAATTGTACCTTTGAACCTGAATACCATGTTCCATTTGGATTCAGACCAACGTACTCCATTCCACTAAGGACAGGTGGGTGTCTACAAATCACTGCATGCAGAAGTGAGACAATGGAGTACATTGTAATAAACTCACACATGAACGCACGCATGCATGCACGCACACATGCACACGCGTACACATACATGCACACATGCATGCACACCCGATGAAATCACAGGAAAGAGGCAATCACATGCCAAAACTGTGTGCAAGGAGGAATTTAGACAGAAATTCTGCTTTATTCCTATAGACTACTATTGTGCACAACAACCTAGCCATATATAGGCAAACTGGTATGGGTCAAAATTGCTATGACTGTACAATGTCAGTGTGCATGCATGTTTAGCATTATAATATATACACAATACATTTAATACTGCAATGTCTGTTGAACATATTATACAGTTTTTGTATTGCAATACATACCATCAGTGTCTGTAATGGTGATTGTTACATATGCAGGATTTCCAATGCTGTAAGCTTCATCATTCATCAGAGCTACTTCAAGTGTTTCCGGATCTTCCGGATCAACATCATTGGTGACCCTAACATTAGTACATGCTTCTTCTGCGCCAACTGCTAATGTAACACTTGGAGACTGAGGAGGATAGTCTGACCCTTCTACAGCAGTTCCCGGAGATACGACCATTCTCACTTTTGTTTGCACTGGGCAAGGACAGGATGAAACCACACAAACTTGAACATGGTCATCTTCTTCAACTGCTGCGTACTCAGATTGAAGAAACGACATCTGCACGGCTATATATGATTGAGGGAAGAGAAATAATATTATGTTGTGGAGGACATGGAGTTGCTCAAACACAGGCACCACAACTCAAGTACCTTGTATAGGATTTGTGGTTGTGTATTATGCAATAATATTATAATACACTACTCATAGAGTCTGCACTAAACATGATGATCAAAATACATGCATATAATTGTTTTGGGCCTGGTGTTTTTTAGTCCTATATAATCAACTACTTGTAGCGCAGCAGAATATGGTGTACTTATATAATAATATTTTGTGCATGCATATGATGTACTAGAAAAAAACATGAATATACCAAGCTTCAGTATAGATAATATTATTATATACATGCAAGTGAACTAAGTCTTTTAAATGTGTACAGAAAAATATTTATATCATTTTTCCCCCTTCAACACACACGTAATATATAAAATGTGAATATTAACACTCACACTCATTGTCCTCAATGAAAGCCAAGCATGACACTGGTTGTCCTAGAAAGTATGATCCTGGTATTATGGGGTCAGCCAATTTCACCTCAAACGACTCAGTCAGTTCACACTCATCATCATCCTCTATTGGAATGGAGACACATGCTTGTGTTCCTCCAGGTGAAAACACTACTTGGTGGGAGGTGCCAGTGTAGTCCTTGCCAACTTCTGCTGTCCTATCTGCCAGCAACAGAGTAACTGCTGTTTTTTCAATGAAAGGAACTGAAGCAGATACACAAATAGAAACAGTCCCCTCAGCTTCATTGGTTGTGAATGGACAGCTGCTCAACTGAACCAGTAATCCTGGAAAGACAGGGATTTGTACTCAATGAGGATAATCATAATATTTATATTTCAGCATTAGCACAAATGATTGCATTTATAAGTGCACAGACAATATGTCAATAGCTGATTTTAAGCTGTGTTTTGCAAAATCATATATAGCAAATTAATATAATTGAAGCCTTTAATATTAGATTGTGAAAATTGTTATGCAATCAGATGGAAAAGTCAAAATTATCCTACTTTCACGGAGACACATGTTTCACACTCTAAGTTACATTGTGCAATATTGAAGTTTGCACAAGTATGTGTATATAGCAAATGAGGGTGCACATTATCTTATACAGGCACTGAATGTGCTTACGTGTTTGGCAGTAAGATCCACGTGTTCCTGAAATACAACTGCAGGTGTTGGGTCCTGTGCATGTACCTCCATTTGCACAAGCTGGACTACAAGTATCTACAGTTCAAAGAAATAATATAGTCATGCACCTTTGGATGACAAAAACATTCCTATATTTGCTATACGAACACAAACATGTACATGCACTGCATTCCGGGCCTCCAAAAAGGAAGAGTTGAACTAACAAGTCTGACAGTGATCTCCAGTCCACCCAGATGGACATCTGCATTTATTCCTGCCAACACACGTTCCTCCATTCTGACAGGCAGTTGAGCAAACAGCTACAGTATTATTATTGCAAAAAGAAGGAGGTTTTTTTAGCATGAGTGTCAACATGTTTTGATCAATTTTTGAAAACTTACATTGCTGACAATATGAGCCTTCCCATAATGATGTGCATTCACATGTGTTCCGTCCTACACATGAGCCTCCATTCTGACATTGAGTAGTACAGTAATCTGTATAATAGCAACAATTAAGTAGGATTATGCCAATGGCATATAATGTAATTATGTATAATCACTATTATTTTACAATGTTCGCATGAGGACAAAGAATGCATGATAGATATAATATTTTACTTGATGATTAATTCTATCATTCAGCATGCACTAATACATGACTTGTCAGCAAAATGAATACCCATTGGTCATATTATAGAAAGTGTACTCGATTGCAATTATTCATATCTATAAATGTAAACTTTTCTCCTTCATAAAGTTTCCTAAGTACACATTTCAAGTACTTAGTCTATTAGTAATAATAGTCTCCTTAATTTATTAGTCACTTACGTTCTTGACACTGTTGACCTCTCCAGCCACCAGGACAGCTACAAGTGAATGGACTACTACATGTCCCTCCATTTTGACAAGATGGTGTGCAGACAGCTAAAAAACAGTGTTGTAATAATAATACAATTATTTCACATAATAAATTATTTTTTCCAACATTGATATAATAAATTGTAATAGGGCACTTTCAATTAACTAGGAATATTTTCAGAAATGACACTGAGTAAACAGATGGTTTGGGCACTCACGATCCTGGCAAAGGGCACCAGCCCACCCTCTAGGACAGTTGCATGTGTTAGGTCCAACACATGTCCCTTGGTTACGACATGATGGCAAACAGACAGCTGCATAATAATATTTAATAGGAAAACAATATTCATGAAGACAACACTCCACATTGCACACAATAAAGTTTATAATACTATTATATGCTGCTGAACTGTAATGTGTGTTTCACGTCAACTACGGATTGAGCTAGGGAGGTTGGTGTCTTCTACTACATGACAAAAAGTGCATATCTGCTTCCTATATTTGTTTGCAAACATACAGTATTGTCTTAGCTGAGGCTGAATGGTGATCTAATAATCACCCTAGTTCCCTTGCAATCATATCATTTTGAGCTCACCATGGGGACTATGAATTAAATATTTTACCCTTAGGCTATTTAAAGGACCTTTGTAATCAATTTGATATAGTACAATTCACATGTAATGATTATAAGTGTATGAATTAAAATATTATTAAAAAGTGATCTTTAATATAGTCACATGCAAAAGTCATAAATTTATGTTAAATTTCAAAAATATGTCAGAGGTTAGTGTAGTTCTCCCTGCACAACAAACAGCACATAAACCACACCTTATGCAATGTTTCACTTACGTTCTTGACAACGGGAACCAGTCCAGCCACTAGGACAGCTGCAAGTGTTTGGTCTGATGCATTCACCTCCATTTTGACAAGATGGTGAGCACACAGCTGTATGAGTGGGGTTAACGAAGCAAGTATACAGGGAGTGCCATATTATGCATGCATAATATAATCATAGTCCATGCATTGAGTATTCACTTTATATACTTGTGAAATGCTGATAAATCTATGTGCATAGTATGCATGCATGAAAGCTTCTAAACACGTACATGTATAAGATCAATCCATTAGAAATTATTAAACTAATATAAAGCACACTTACGTTGCTGGCAGCGAGAGCCACTCCATGTACTGGGGCAGTTGCAGGTGTTAGGTCGAATACATTTTCCACCATTTTCACAAGGTGGTTTGCAGGTAGCTGCATGGTAGAGTGCGACACATAAAATTGGGTGCATGGTTAGTGTAAAAAATCGGAATTGTTGAATCCACTCTGGGATTTTGACCTGATTTGAGTTACTGCAGAGAGGGCCTTGAGTTCATCCATTCTGTTCATATTCATGCATTAATTAGAAACCAATGTTCATGTACCACTAAAAGTGAATTAAGTGTCCCTGTGTTGCTAGTTACAAAATATTAGCAAAGAGTTTATTTCACAGTTATCACTAATTAGTGATTATACTGTGTAGACGTATCTGTAGTCATCTATTCTATCATTATAATACTCACGCTGTTGACATTGTGATCCAATCCATGATGCAGTACAACTACAAGTATTGGGACGAGTACATGTCCCTCCGTTGAGACAGGCTGGCGAGCAGACAGCTGCAAAAGATGATTGATACCATTCAAGTCTTCAGGACTCAAACAAGACTACGTAAAATTTAATATGCTAACATACAGTATATCCTGGCAGAATTGAACAGTATAACATAATGCATGAATGCATACTTGCATTTATGGGGTAGACGACTAGGGTATAGGGTGGTATGAATATGGCTATAAGGATTCACTTACGTATCTGACAATTGGCTCCTGTCCATCCACTTGGACAACTACAAGTGTTGGGACGTGTGCATGTTCCTCCATTTTGGCAGGGCACTCTACATATCGCTGTATTGATGTACAGGTATTTACTTCAAACCAGCAAGTTGAATTAATATTTATGCAAGAATAGTTATACTATAGGCATGCACAGTTGTACTCACGTTGATGGCAGCGTGATCCAGCCCATCCACTGAGACAACTGCATGTATTGGGGCGAATGCATGTTCCTCCATTCAAACAGGAATGTGTACACACGGCTGTTAGAATGAGCATACTATTCACAATAATATTATCAATAATGATGTTCAGCTAAAGTTTTACTATAACAATGTTATTCCATGCACATATATTTTGACATTCTATCCTAAATAATAGTAGATATGATAAGTATGAGTCTGCAATCAAAAGGAATGATTGTTTTTAATGTGAAAATTGCAACATGTCTACACTTTGCTGATTTTGTGAAACTAGTCATGACATCAGTATACTATATAATAGTCATATATACTGTATTCCTGGTCAAATGAAGCTGTGTATAAATGATTTTGCTTACCTTGTTGGCAACGGGATCCAACCCAACCACTTGTACATGAGCATGTGTTCGGTCGTTTGCATTTTCCTCCATTCAGACAAGATTGTGTACAAACAGCTGAAGTGATTGAGGTATAATGTGTAGAAGCAATGCATTGCTGATCACAATCATTTCAATGAAAGTCTTCAGTGTTATCAACAAGCATTGGAAAGAATGCAAAGTTATATTAGAATTATATATATATAACGTATTAAATTAGTTCACTGCATCTTTTACACACTATAATATGAATTGTAATGAAATACTCATGCTATCCTCTATCTATTCCTCAAGCCCCATTTATACCTGCTCAAGCTGGGTAAACTGGAAGAACATGTTAACTGTGAACAGATTGCATAAAATTATATTCATGATATATATTTTACATGTTTGCAGCTTTTACCTACACACATGCAATATATTCACAATATTAATATTATACCAATTACTTGCAGTAACTCACGAAGTTGACAATAGTTCCCTGTCCAGCCTGGTGGGCAATTACATTTATAAGGTTTGGTACATGTCCCTCCATTTTGGCAGAATGGAGAGCAGACGGCTGTAAAATGAACAATGAAGGCATTTTGCATTGAAGTCTTTAAATTTTCAGCCTTTCAATGTAAAACAGTAAATTTGATGGCTACTATTAATGACACATTATTGCAACTCACGCTGCTGACAGCGGTTCCCTGTGTACAAAGCCACACACTTGCATCTATTGGGTGCAATGCACGATCCTCCATTTTGACAAATTGGTGAACAGGTTGCTATGTTACAAATTGAAGAATAATGCAAAAAAAATGATTTCATCTGTGTAGATACATGTATATGCATGCAATGTCATATTCTGATATATAAGTATAATTATACATCATTGAGAGGTCACCGCACAAATAAAAGGATAGAAATCCTGTGACCATGTGTACTTGCAGTGTACTAAATTGTATAGCTCCTCAAGTACACAATCTACCTATCTATTTATCTATTCATCAATCAATCCATCAATATCTATCAATCTATCTATCCATCTATCATCTATCTATCTATCCATCTACGTATCTATCAATCAATCTCTCTCTCTCTCTCTCTCTCTCTCTCCATATATATATATATATATGTATATATATATATATATATATATATATATATATATATATATATATATATATATATATATATATATATATGTCTATCTATATCTATCTATCTATTCTATATTATATATTTATAAACTCAGTCTGATGCACTGTAACATCAAAGGATCGATCTGGCGAGTTTGTATGCTTCAAGCAATAGTAGTGCAATCTGTATTATTCTGCGCTATGGCAATGCTGGGAAAATACAGATCTCTGTGGTTTGGCTGTTAATTGGCAGAAGGAAATTAATCAATCAACTACTTGGCACCTGTTTTCAATACAGGTGAATTGCATGCAAAGGAGGCGCTAAAATCTCTTTCACATCAGTTTAGAAGCTAACGCGTCCTCAAGCAAAGTGATTAATAGTGCCATACAACTAGGACGCGGGTTATAACCTACACATAATATATACATATATTATATATATAATTATAAAAATGCAAAAAAATAATAATATATAAACATAATAAGCTCAAAACACCGGTATTATATAATATTATATATAGTACTATGAAAAAAGCATATATAAAATGGGACTCCATGCAATGCAATATTACCATAAAGGCACTGATTTTCATGAACCTATAGCGAATATTCGGTTAGATACATAGAATGTTTGTCTATAAGGTATAGTAGGGGCTAGTCCATTTGCAAAACTAAAATTGTGAATTATAGCCAAGTTCTTCATTCGCGAAATATACGTCCACCAAAATTAGCACCTATACGGTAGCTTTAGTGGTACCTAATTCAGTTAACCAATAATTCACATTCAAACATTCATATATGGAAAACTTCACATTTTGCATGCGTTCTCAACATTTTTGCTTTAGTCATGTACATCATCTTAAATGTGAGCCTTGAGCACTTCTACACTAATTTGGTTATGCATTACATTCCTTACATGTGTTATACTCCCAGCAAAGATGGTACCTAACAGCTTCAGTGGTATTATTCCAACTACTTATATAAGTGATACTTTGAGAGGTTTGATTTCACACTCAAGGAATTGAAAAAGGGCATGAGATGATAAGAAACTTACGGACACAATTGCTGCCTATTTGCCTGTATCCTGGGCAACAGTAGAGTGCTCGTCTTGATAGCCTTCTGGAAACTGTGAT
>CAUJGJ010000444.1:2360000-2362500 GCA_963170055.1 Halisarca cf. caerulea
ATTTCAAATGATAACCTTGTACATTGATAGATTGTGTGTAGCTTAATAGATTGCAATTGTCCCCAACACTCCCCATGTTGTGTGGAGGTAGACACAATGCTGTCTGCATGTGTAGGGAAGCCATAGTGTTGTGTAAGCTTCCCTGATTCTCCACTGGCCCCAGGCTGAGGAGTGCATGAAGTCAATATGAGGAAGTGAGATCAGCTGTAGGTAGGAGAAGCTCCGAGCTCCACTGCAAGTGGACATGTGTACAGGAAGGAACACCTTCCCATAGTGTCAGAGGGTATATAGATATTTACCTCTTATATACAAGTCATACTAAGAATTGATTGGTCCCCCTGGCGGGTATAGTGGATGATTTCATCTACTTTGCAACCTATAGCTACCTTAGCCTGCCAGGAAGTTTGCTGATGTCATATAATAGTAAGTAAAATTATATCACTGTATGCCCAGGAACTGCTACTACTGATCCCAAAGGGAATGGCATGTGTACAATCATTATATAGTATATATATTATATATATATATATACACACTCTGTGATGTTGGGAGACCCACTGGCTATCATATAACAGCAACACTAGCTGGTAAGACTGGCACCTGTAAGTGTAACCTCATGAACTTTAATTTATTAATGATGGGTCCTACGCATACACTCCCATGCATGTAATGTAAGGTGAACCTTATCATGCATGTGCATGTAGGCATTTATGGCAGGCCTCGATATCCTTGCATGCCTTTAATTCATGTGCCCAACCCATGCAGTGCCGGGTATTGAAAACCCAAAATATACAGTGGATAACTATAACTTAAGCAAGACTTTAGATTTAGGAAAATATGAACAAAACATCACTTGCATACCAGTCCTTTTTAAATTTAAATGTTTAATTCTGAGAATCAATTTGCATTCACAGGCATACTGCATATTTACTTTGTATTTAAACTTATTGGGAAATCATGATCATTCATTTTGGGATCAGATACTTGACTTAAGTAGCCTTTGTGAAGTACGATTTGCAATAAATTTCAACTAGCACTCTTTGAAAAAGCATACTCAGCCTACTCACTTGTCTTGCATGTTACATTTATGGAACTTAAATCTAAAATTGATAGTTCTAATCCAAATGCATGATCAGCCCTTTCTTATCAGTGATAAGGTTGTACCTTCCAAGTGAACTGGTTTGTGTGGCTTTGGTGTGAATTTTGTGCCTTAGGTCCTTCGAAGTCCTCTGGTTTCACTTTATTGGCAACAATTGGCCTAACAATCTTGTTTATAGCTTCATGGTGACAAATAGCTCATCTCTTTATAGGGATTGCCCTCCTACTCTGATGGGAAACATGCTTGTAGTTTTATCCTACAGCATAATCCACTACGTGGTCGACAGGTGGAAGTACATTATGCATATTAAAATTGATATGTATGTGTACACCATGCACAGTAGTTTGTATATCATGGAAAGACGAGTATATGCATATTTGCACGCCATTTATCTGATATACACTAGTTTCTTGAAACCTGTGTACAATGTACTTTGAGATGCTTTGTGAGGTACAAACAACATTGGATAAAGAGAGCCCATGCACTATGCTTGCATGTTTGATATACATATGTTATATAATAGTATATTATCAAATAGATAGATTTTTCTCTGACTCTAAAGCCTTTAAAATTTACAGCTGCATGTCAATTTCATGGGTAACTTATTCTGCAATCATTTCAGATTTTATGATGGCAATTATTACGGACTCTGAGTGAGTTACTGCCACAAAACTTGACATGGACTATAATAGGAATTATACAAACAATAACATCATTACTATTAAACTCTACTCTATATCTCTTATTACAGTTATCAAACTCAATATTGCAAGCAGGTTCAATCCAGTGGGGGAGCTTCCTCCCAAAATTCTCCTGGACCACCTACCACAATCTCCGTTGTTGTGCAAATTACCATAGAGAAGACCCTCCTTGAATGTTAGAAACAACATTAAATCATCTATAATGGCCCCAGATATCACCTTATATAACCCAATTATAAAACCTAAAATTTTCCCCAGGGTGCATACCCCCATGTCCCTTAATTATATTCCACAGTAATGCCACATATATATCTGCACCTCCTTACATCATGCACTGCACTGCATGTATATATTTCACAGATGTCTAGGATTTCATATGTATACACATATCTGCCCCCTAGCTACTATACTTTGTAATTACCCCATACACCCCCTCCCCCCCTGATTATTATCATGACAGACACCCTACTGTGCATATACATACAATACACACATGATACAATGTCATGTCTCGTATGGCAGACATGCATGCACTGTAGTACTGATGCTTCCCCCGATCACCCCCAAATTTTAATCGTAGATAGAGCCCTGGCAGGACTAATGTGCACATCCTTGAATGTTGCAGGTAATATACATGCTATGTTCATCATTTTTATAGATGCTTGTAACATGCAGGGTGCAGAACCAGCATGTTTGCCGG
>CAUJGJ010000444.1:2367500-2370000 GCA_963170055.1 Halisarca cf. caerulea
AAAGATGTTGGCATTGGTTCTTCGTGATCTTAAGTGAGTTACTGCGCAGCAGTTTGCTTGATGCTATTTGGCTTTAGCCATCAATATTATAACATTTCGAATATTTGTTTTTCTAGATGACTGAATCGAGTTAAATTACTCGAATAACAGCTGAATATGGAGGTAACAAAGGAACGTATACTGGATGGAGAGATACGTAAAGATGCTGTGGTTAACGAAACCATCTTATCTTGCTTATGTACGATGTCAATGTTGAGCAAACCTCTTTTTTCAAATTTTTACCTTGTAAATGTTTGAATTTGAATTCCAATATCGATGGGGATTGATTTTAATTTTGTAGTATTATAGTTTAATAATATAATATATAGACTAAGTATGTATTAGCATAAATTATTCCATACCAGCTGTATAGTAGAAAACATGGTAGTTACTTGCTGTTGAAATGGTATTTACATGGGAGAAACATGGCAAGTACAGTTTCAATTTCAAGGTGTATAACTGCCGTTTTCTTCCCTGTAACATTAAAGTTATAAGCTTGTTACCATGCACATTGCTGAAAACATTCTTGAAACATTGTAGAATGTGGCAAGTTTTTATGACCTGGGTTATCAAAAAGGTAGATGGCTTCATAGCCACATGTCTTTCACTGAATCAGATCACTTCATGAACAGGGAAAGTATAACTAACACGCATTAATATCCACGCTATATACGGTCTACAATGGAACGTACTGTAGTATATTCATAATTTTCATTGGAACTGAAGGAAGTGAGGATTCAATAAGCCATATTTATATACTCAGGGATTTCTATTACTTGTATGCAGCATGTTAAACTTATCAAGACCAACTTTGCAATGAACAATCATTGCCAATCCAATCTCCTTGGCATATGCAAACACCATTGTACAGGCAGGTGCCACCATTCTTGCAATTGCAGGTTCGAGAACAATTCTGTCCAAAAGTATCAGCTGGACACCCTGCGTAAAACATGACAGATACATTGCCAATGTCATGTGAACAATGAATATGTTCTGTTAGCGCATTGGATCGATATATAATCATGTATTATATATAATTATTGTTTATATTCTGCATGGCCATTTTTATAGAGTCACTCTGAACATGTACATGTTATCATTATCTGAAGCATAGGTCACATTATAACAGTGTCACATGTACAGAGCATGTGCAGTACATGTAGATATACATAACATTGTGCATACTACATTGTCTAATAATGATCATAATATCAATATAGATGTATGGCGCTCTACAATTTAGTTACTTACCACATTCACTACTATTGGTAGCACCTTCTCTTCCAGTTTGTTGATAATAATCACAAGCATAGCAGAATGATGCTCCTGTTTCATTCTGCCAGCTACCATCTGGACAGGGTAGACAAAGCTCGTATCCGTCTCCTTCAGTTGAGAATTGTCCAGGCTTGCACGTTACTGTATGCAATATATGAAAAGGCATACTCAGGGAATCTTAGTAATGTACTATCTTTTCTGTATGCAACATTACATAAGGCACAAATCAGCCTTGCATGCCTTGATACATTCATGTTTCAACATAAGAGTAAGGTATAACATATTAAGCTATTAGTATTATTATAATACCTATGCAACCTTCCATTGATTGAGTTCCTTGCCGCCTTGTAATTCTACCCAAAGGACAAAGTTCACAACTTGTTTGCCCCCTTTTCTGTTGATATTGATTTAGTGGACAAAACCGGCACACATTGCTTTTCTGGTCATAATAACTGCCAGGTGTACAATGAACTGAATAATATAGGAATATAAAGAAAACATACTTAATCGGGGTGATAATTTCACTGTCAAAGTGACAGTGTATAGTGAATTGATCATCCATATTGTACTATACTATGTTTTGCAGATATTTTCATGCACAATAATTAGGTGGCAGGTGGATGTACATGGATGTGCATGCGTGTGCATGCATTAGTGCATGCATGTGTTCATGTTTTTTTGTGTGTGTATGACATTGTATGTATGTATAATATTGTATACAAATTTATAGTCTATTATTATATGCATTTCATGTATTAATAATCAGAACCACTCACTGCACTGATTGTCCTTGAACACAGACCCTTCTTCACATGATTGCTTCAAACCAGTCAAAACTGGGTTAGGGTTGGCATAGAATGTTATGCTTTCATTGTCAGTTGATAGATTCACTTGCAATGAATTTGACTTTATTACCTTGAGGACTTTCAAAACAGTTGGTCTTAGGCTAAGCAATTGCTGATATATGCAAAAATATGTATTACAACTTTGAGCAATTGGTTTGTGCACTGTGAAGTGTAATACAACATAGCCAGTAGATCTTTTGCGTTCAGTCTCCTTGCAAAAAGCCTGTGCATCAACTTGTACATCAGATTGGTCAGGATCCGCAAACGATTGCAGGGATAAAGAGATTAAATTTACAGGTCTGTTTGGTTTGCAGCTCACATTATGCTGATGGACCTCAATA